>VZRN01005010.1:177808-426324 GCA_013397935.1 Dasyornis broadbenti | reverse complement strand
TTTTTTTTTTTTTTTAGTTCTGAGTCTAATTATAGATTCAAGGGATTCCTTGCTTCCTCCAGTATTAAAGATAGCCTGGACTTAATTTCCTTTTTCTGGAGACATGGTATACTGGTTCAAGTTTAATTGGTTTAATTTTGCTAACAACTCCCACAGTTGTTTTTAAAAAAGAAAAATGGGAAAAAGAAAGGGAGTGGGGAGCAATCCATGGTTTTATTTTGAATGCTCAATTCTCTTAGGGCTGAAAGTTGCAGTTGGGGTTTCCAGCCGTGAGTTCAGAACTCTGGTTCTTGTCTTGAAAAACAAAGACTGATCTTTGGTCTTTTTGATGTTCTTTTGCAGATTTTTCTTTACTATTCTTTGGAGGAGGAACAGTATTTGAGTTTCTTAATGCAATGCATATATTTTAGCTAAATTCTAATTTAAAGCTTGACTTCGAGCTCATTTGGGTGTTTTTTGCTAGCATTTAGGAGTGTATAATGCCAGTTTTGATGAGAGATTACTGTATTTTGAGCACTAGATTTGTGTTACCAACATCTGCCCCCCTTTCACTGCTGTAGTTGTAGTTCCCCACTGGCACAGCCAAACACAACACTTATCTGTGTTATGCCTTGTGTCCTTGGTATCTTGAGAGCTAAATTACTGTAAATTTCGTTTGAAATGAAACCTTTATATTTACTCTCTTCTTTTGTGTAACTGACTTGCACATCCATTGTGGCTTTTCTTTCTAGAGTTATTTTCTGGTTTTGTACTGCTAGTTTTGTGCTGTTCTGTGGTTAACATCTTAATTTACCATTTTTCTATGTTTAGTTTATGCATACTGTTATATTTATACCATTTATATTTATATAGCTACATAAAGAAAACTTGACATGTTTGTGGTCTGGATTTTTTTTTTTAGTCTGCAGAGTTTTAAAGAGCTCTTAAATTTTGAGTAGAATTTCAAGTTCTCTAATAAGAAATGACATCACATGCTTGAAATAATAAAGAAAATAATAACATAAATTCTGCACTTGTTTAAAAGCAACTGAACAAAAAGCCCTATTTACAACGAGTATACACCTCTCTGGCTTATTTTGTCTGTGGTTATGTTGACACAAAGAGTAGTCTGTTTGCAGGGAGCCAAGGCTTGGGCACACCCGGCTTCACAAGGACATTTGACAAGCTTTGCTCCTTTACTCCATCCTCATGGCAGATGAGGACGGTGTAATCGTGGAATGTGGGAAGACAGCTTAGTTTTAGTGGTGGCTTTTGGTTAACAAATTAAATTAAGGCAAGAGGAGACAGCATGCCAAGTCTCCTTTTCTTTGTGATACTATGTGAAAATAAGTGTGTTGAGACCCGACAAAGGCAATGAAGGAAGTACATTTAAATATATAGGTTGCAGTGATCTTCAGGGCTAGTTATTATTTTTAACTATACCCATTACATACTTGGTAAGTTGTTTAATCTTGATTAAACTGCCATCATAGTAAATATCTGCATACTTATTTTTTTAATCTTACAAGCAATTTCTTTCAATTCAGTGTTTAGTGGCAGTCCTGTTGCTGTTGCAGATTATTATAGTTTTTGATATGGCGTAATAGATTGTGACTTAAATTGCAGTGGCACATTTGAAGTCAGAAACCTGTAGTCTTATATATATCGGTAGATATAATTAACTGAAGAATACACTAACACTTTTTGTTGTATATGACTTTTGGAAATTCTTCTTGAGTTTTTAAACAAATGTTTATTGCCGGTACAACACAGGTCTTGTACATGTGTCTCATGCTCTGATGTTACTGGTATTTAATAATGTAGGGAACCGGGAACAATGTGAAACAGACTGTGAAAGCAATTACTGCAAGGTGTTCTGTATATTGGTAATATAAATTCTTTATAAAAGAATTTGACCAATATAATGTTGAGCATGTACCTATATGGCCAGTGCTACAGGAAGAGTACAGGAAAAGGGCTCCACACGTTATATGTTCTTAGCAGTTTAAAGGTTTCACGTTCTGCATCCAGCCTGTCATGTTTAAGAAGTGCAGGTGTAGGCCATCACTCAGGAAAACTTCAAATTCCTTACTGTTGCCTGGATAGATCGTGTGAGGGACTATGCTATACTCACTATATTATAATTTTGGCATCCTTTCCTAAACATCTTCCAGTGTGACTAGACAAAATACTGGCACAGAGAAATAGTGGTTTTAATTCACTGTGACTGCTAGAATATACTCTCATGAAAATTTAGTTTGAAGCTAAAGAATTTTATCAAGGATTAGTCTCTCCAATTGCAAGGCAAATGACGTCTATTTCAAAGACATTGATATTGGGTTATAATGTTCGGATCAGGTGAGTACAGTGTAGCATGTTAATAATATGTTAAATGCTGTACTTAATTTACTTTTGCAGCATGACTTAATGTACTTGTTGTCTGTCTGTATGTATGCAGGGACTCCTTTGATTGATACTGTTTTCTAATTCACCATCCATCAGGTCGTGATATCTGGTTCAGCTTTGTCTGTGGTACTGTTTTAGTTCTGACTGAGACAGGGTTCCCATGTTACCTGTGAAAAACTGCCTCCTGTTGAACTTGTTCCTCTACTGAAAAAAATCCCTTTAGACGGAAGTTCTGTCTGTCCTGCAAATCCTCCATTGCTACAAATGAGCTTCTCAACTTGTGTGTAGGATTTTTGTATCCTTTTCTCTACCTTACATGCCTGTTTAATAAACCAAGATTATTAATTTCATTTATCTAATAGATGCGTGCTCCTTCTCTTTATTATTTTTTTTGTAGATACTATGACCAGCTGTGTTCAATTGAACCAAAGTTTCCATTCTCTGAAAATCAGGTAAGAACACTTACCAATCCAGTAAACTGAATCATGGCACCTACAGTCTATGTCTTCCAAGCCTGTACCTAATCCTCTGAGTGCTTTTATTGAACAAGACATCTAATCTCTTTGAGCCTTATTTTCCTAATCTCTGTTTATTTTCTAGTCGGTGCTCACATACAGTCGATGCTGAAGCTTCACCTCTGGTGGCCATAGTTGCCTTTTACAGATTGAGAAACATTTTGGTTTTGGCTAGTGATCACTGTGGTCTAGGGCAGAAAGAGTTGGGCTGCACTGATTCCTCTTCAACTCTCTGCTTTCCAAGAAGTCTATTTCATACTATGTTCTAAAGGCTTTTAAAGTCATAATTACTGTGGGAAAACCTATAGAAATGGATGGAATATGATTGTTTTTTGAAGCAGAACAGATGTTTCATTCACAATGGTTAACAGAATAATCTGTTTAAGAGCTTATCATTTTACTCCTGCCTCTGCATGACAGTTTTTATACAGGTATGGAGTTCATTAGAGTTTGGATTTTTTTTCTATCATAGTTCTTTAGAATCGTATCTCTACAGAGAAATTCAGCTTAACTTCTGCCTCTTGAAGGCTTCTTCAGGTAGAGACTGGAATAGATCTGTAAGTTCCTGTATTTTGTTGGAAAAAGGTGTGGGTTTTCTTTCAATGTGTTTACAAATATGACAGAATTTTTATTTCTTTACTCATCAAATCATACTTAAATGATAATATTATGAGTAAAAAGAAACATTTCTTTCAGTGTTATAGGTTATAAGTAAGGGAATAATTTTAATCTGTTTCTAACTTCTGCATGAGTTTTGCATGTAGCTGCATTCACTTGCAGCCAAGAACTGCACTTTGGTTTTCAGTGAGCAAATGTTTTGATACAGTAATCTACAAACCCCGAGACAAGGAAAACTGGAAAATTTAGCGAGATCTGCTTACCTGTAAACTGTTCCACTCCGGGGAAGAAGTAGTCAGTGGAAGCAGCAATGCAACCTGGGACCGGAATGTCCTACACTAGCATTGCTGCTAGAGGAAAAAACACTGTGAAGCAGTACTGTTGCTCTTTCTGAAGTAGTTGTCCCCGAGCACTTTAAACTGAGGAAGTTTGCCATCTTTTCTGGTTACGTACCAGTTGCTTGCAATTAATTGATCAGCTGAATAAGGAATCAATCTGTGGACTATGAAAGCAGATTCTATGAAGTATTTGCATTGCCTATGAAGTAAATGCTGAAAGTATAAATAAACCACACTGTTTTTACCTGCATTCTTTTCCTGAGGGCATTTCCTAATAATGCTGCTATTGAATTTGCTCATCACAATGAGTGGATTTTGGTATTGCACAACAGATCCACATACACTGGTAATTTGGCACACTGTAAACTGCCTTGTTGGGTGGTTTCCTTAAACTGTGATTATACCAACTCATCAAACTTACTGGGAGAGGAATATCTTGGTTTGGAAACAAATTTATCTGGTGCTCAGAATATGAACAGAGCTGAAAGATAATTCTGAGAAATTCTGTCTTGTCTACTTGAAATGTTTTGAACAAACTAACAGGAAGAAAAAAAGGTAGGATAATTTTTGTTTTGAATAACTCTTGATAATTTCCTGAAACTTCCAGGATGTTTGTAATGTTACAAGTGAATGAAAGGTTTTATGCAATTAGAATATAAGGGATAAATACATAAATTTGGGATATTTTAAGAAGATTTCATATTTGATTTTGGAGGTAAAGATCTTTTTTCCACAACTTTCAGGTCTGTGTAACATTTACATGGAAAGATGCTTTCGATAAAGGATCGCTTTTTGGAGGATCTGCCAAATTGGGTATGTGAATGTACCAAAAGTCAAGTATTAATGATACTAAACTTCGAGAATATTTTTATATAGTTGAATTGATAAGAGTATTTCTAGCATTCTCAACATAGCTTTTAATGAATTTAGTTGTATTGGTAATGAACTAATAACTTCAGCGTTGGTAATGAACAAATAAGCACCATGCAAATAATTTTTAGAAAATTGAATTATAATTACTTCTTTCCAGAGGCACAAATAGATGTGCAGTCAGATAGCAGTTGTACTGTCTGCTTCTCAGACTTTTTCGGGGAACAACCCCAATTGATACTAATCAAAATTGTTCATGTTAACATTGAGATTGAGTAGATTTTGAGTAATCCAGCTCTTCCTGTTCTTTACGAGTAAGATCATTATGAAGCGTGCTTGTGTGTGCATGAGTCCCCTCCAGAAGAGGGGTGAGGGTAGCTGGCTTCAGTAATCTAGTCTTGATACGACATTTTGTTCAAGAGAATAGAATTATTTGCCTGTGCTCTGAAATTACTCTTCTATCACTTCTTTTTAAAATATTTTCATACTAATTTGAACACTTGGAAAGAAAAAAAATCTGTTTGTTTCCTGCAAACAAAAGGAGTTTGAGTCTGATTTGTTTTAGTCATCTAGGGACAATTCTGCACTGCAAATTCAGGGTCATGAAATAGATTTTGAGCACTTGCCAACAGAGAAGTAAAACTAAATCCTTTTGAGTAAGTGAGGAGCTGCTCAATCATGTGTCATCATCCTTTAGTATTTCTATTTATACCTAAGCGTTCATCATGATTAGCATTGCAAGATGACCATTGCATTTTGAAGCTCCAGATAAAGCCTGAAAAAAATCTTCAAGTCTTACTTTTATTTTTATTAAACTTTTTGCTGCTTTTATATAGGTCTCTGTTAGCAGCGTTTGGAAATCTTTGCTGTGTTCTGAAAGCAGATGCTAACAACTGTGCTTGTGTGAACTACATGTGTAACAATGTACCACATGCCTGTGCATAGTCAAGTGATCCTTACTTTCTGTTCCAACTGTTCTAAGAAATACTGGATAATTGGAGACCTTCCTGAAGATGCTCTGTTTTGTTTTTTTTTCCTCAGAATTTGGTTCATTCTTTCTTCTTTTGGGCTAAAATTTAATGAGGATTGAATCTGTCTAGTAGTAAAGTTCAGGCTGTTTAGTTGTGATTTATAGTCCGTGAATCGCCAGAGATTTTTAATAATTGTGAGAAAAAAATCAGTAACCATAACGTTTGAATTTGAATAAATGTGATGTCACTGCAGCTTGAGGAAGCTTGCTTGTTTGCAGGTTAATTATATGCTAGTCTAAATAATCTGTGAGGTAGATGGCCAGAGATTTATGTGGCAGTCCATGTCAAATATCAAAGAAATTCTTAACTGAGATGTGAGTAATGCTCAGTTAACAAGCAATGGGATAAGGGTTATTTTGAAACTTTAAAGCAGATCTTGGTAGAAAGAAATTAACAAAAGGAGATCAGAATTGGTAGTGAGGATTCTCAATGTAAAGCAAAGCCATCAGTAACCAAGGGAGCAAACTTTCTCTTGACTTCTAAGAGGAGTCTCCAGATAGAAATTAAACGTAAAAGTGCTTGAGACTTCCATGGGAACAAGATGTAGGGATGTGACTTGAGAGTCCTTGTTCTTGCTGTGGTGCTGAACTGTTTGCTTCCCACCTTCCCTGGATCCCAAGTCTGTATCACAGTGGTAGCTGACAGATACTATGACTGCATGAAAAGTGACTGAGTTCATAGCATGGCATGTAATATGATGAAATATGTTAAGTTAATAGATAGTGCTATATACAGATGAGTCTGTGGAAAATCTATATTGCTAAACAGCGGTTCTCACTGCAGGTAAATCACACTTGAGGTACAGTCCAGAGTGTAAAGTAATTCTGCACTTTAGAAACTTTAAAACCATATTTTTTTCTTTCCTTTTTTGCGTTTTAATCTTTTCAATGCTAAGTGTACAAGATTTTGGTTTTAGAAAAATTCTGGAAAAGAGATATAGAGAAGGAAGATTATCTAGATAAATTACTGTTCTCGTGATAAAATAAAGTGACTGTAACTGACTTGGAAACAAATTGGAAAGCTGGCATGTCAAATTTAGGCCTGCTCATCCAAAAACTTAGTGCAGGTTAGTAAGTGCTAACATAGAAACTTCAGAGGTGTGTTAGATAAATATGTAGCTGTTTAAGGAGGCTGGATATCAGTGAAATGAAACAAATGTGCATCTTAAGGGTAGCTGTACCTGAGTTTGTGAAATTGAAAATTCGCTAGTTGTCACTTCTGTATTCTCCAAGAGGAGTGTCTAGAGACACTAGTAGGAGATTAATGTCTTTTTAATTACCAGTAGGAGACAAATAACTGCAGTATTTGGTTTGTCAAGCACTTGCATAGGACAAATAACCTTTTGAAAGCAATCAATATTCAAAATGGTTCCTGTTTAGGTATTTCTAGTTTTAGAAGTGTGGGCTCCATCCTCTGGGGCTATGAAGTACTGCAGGAGTTGCTTCTAGACAGGCTACACTGCTGTCTAGTGAGCTCAAGTTTTAATTAAATCCTTAACTGTTTCAGTACATGTATAATGAAGATATTTGTCAGCATTTTCAGCCTGAAACAATAGCTTTAAAAGTGAAAAATTCCCTACATTTCAATAGGTAGAAGACAGTACATGTAAAAGTCTTTTTAATTGGGCAATTATTGCAAAGTGATTAATGTATGGAAATTCATATTCCAGATGACCTCTCGGTAATGCTTCAAGAGCCAAAAAGGTGCACTCTAGTTAGACAGACTTTGAAATTATTTTGTGTACATTTTCGTGCTACTGCTTTTATGCTTTGTGTCACTTTCTGTAGTTTCTCAATGGAAACATTTTGTGGAAGTACTAAATTAGACTTTATAAAGCCTCCAGAAAGAAGATGACTTAGACTTTAAAAGTTCAGTATGATTTGGGTTTGTTTGTTTTTACTTGAAACTGTTGATACCTTCACTGATAATGGTAGCGTTGGCTGCATCTGTAGGATGCTAGAGAACTGAAGTTTGTTTTCTTAACAGTCTGGCTAACTGTCTGTCTTGCCTGCAGCTCTGGCAAGTTTGGGATATGAGAAGACCTGTGTTTTGTTCAACTGTGGAGCATTGGCAAGCCAAATTGCAGCAGAACAGAATCTGGATAACGATGAAGGACTAAAAGCTGCAGCTAAGCACTATCAGGTACAGAGGCTTCCTGCTTCTGATTATTAATTCAGAATTGGTATTCTTAAAACATCAAATAAGTATCTCTCAATTTTAAAACTCTATATGCACATGTTAAAAAAATACATATGTACTTGTTTTCCTGCTCTTAATTACAGAGATGAATTGGCACTGTACCTATTCTTGTCTTGTATTTATTTATCAGATTTGGAGGATATAAATCTATACAGTTCCCCATACTCCTTCCCTCAAGCAAGCTTAAGATTTAATTTTAGCTAGTATTGATTTTAATTTTCAGAAGTTATACAGTAATAATCTCTTTCTTCTTTCTGGAATAGATTAACATCTTAGGATATTAGGTGTAACCAAGATACCATTATTTATAGTGTGTCATGATAGCTGTCTCAGTATAAGTGGCTACAACAAGAGGTCACAAGGAGTTGTTTTTAGTGGCTGAAAAATAAATGGAAGACCATACACCAAAGAAAATTTTTTTTTTTGTATTCTTATATATTTTATGTTTGTTAGGGAGAAAATGTGTATGAAAAAAATGGATGATAATATATTATTTTGTTTTACTTAGTTTGCTAGTGGTGCTTTTCAACACATTAAAGACACAGTTTTGTCAGCCTTGAATCGAGAACCGACAGTGGACATCTCTCCAGACACAGTTGGGACTCTCAGTCTTATTATGCTGGCTCAAGCTCAAGAAGTCTTTTTTTTGAAAGCGACAAGAGGTATATTTTAGTTTTTGACTTGTGTGTTTAAATGCACATTACAACTTCCACACTTAGAAGTGTTTTAAGTTACTAAGAGCCCATGAAGGGCCTTTCTGAAGTTTTTATGCTTGCCTTTACTTATTCTCCCCATGCTCCTTGCAGGTCATTAAACCCAAATTACAGATGTCCCTTAAGAATTTGTCTAAGCTTTACCTGACAGTGTGGCTCTCCTGTCAGCCTTCTGTCCAAAACCACTAGTCTTTCATGTTTACAAAGGATATTGCTGGATTATGTTTTTTCCATTCTCCCTTGAAAACAAAAGACATTCTCTGAAAGAACTGAGAGTACTAAAAAGGATGCGTAAGGGGGTTTACAAGTACTCCCCTCCTCCTCTGTCTAGGGAGTGATTTCATGAGATTTTAGAAAGAAATGACTGTGCTAGAAACAAAGGAAATTCCTTAAGAGTTGAAGGGAAACAAATTCTGTTTGGTTGCTCTTACTTTTAACAGAGGAACTCTTTGACCAAATCTAATTTTTAGAATGCCCAGTTGATCTTGATCTTTGTTCTGCAGGTCGAACTAAAAATTATTTCCCTGGTTGTTAAGGGTTGATAGTGAAATACTCATTCAAAGGCTAGGTATCTTAATACAACTATTAGAGAACTTATGCATCAAAGAAATTTTTCTGTAGAATAGTACTATCTTTGATACAAAACTTTTTACTCTTGTGCTCTTCTCTCTTTGTTCAGAAGATGTTGTACGTGTAGAAGTTACAGATACCTAAAAGCAGAACTAAGGACATAGAGGTCATATGTGATTGCACACAAATGGCTCACTCTCCTGACATAATTTGGAATACTTTGGAGGAAGACATGGATTATCTTAACTGGGATGTTTCTTGTCTTCACAGGGAAGATCCATGAAAATTCTTGTAGCCTTTCTGCCTTTAGGAGAATTTCAACAAGAAACTTGTCCTTCAGCCAACTGATAAATTACGTTTGCTCTTTATCATACTGGTATTTTAGTCTCTGGCTATTTGGACATTGCTTTGAAATAAATTTGTATAACAAATGCCTGAAACATTTCCCTCAGGAATGGAGCAGGTGCTTCCCTCATTTTGCTTGACAAGTAGATTGTAACCCTCTAGATTTCTTCTTTTTCAAAACATGAAAAAGACAAAGCAAGGCTAATCCAAACCCCAGATGTGCCCAGTGGGCTGAAGATTTTTGTGATTACACCTAAGACCAAAAGTTTGACAGTGTTTCAGGGACAGTAAGGTTAATAATCATCTGATTATGAAGGGTGTAGGTTTTGCTGGATTTAGTTCTTTTCCCTGGAGGGAAAGACATTTTGTGAAGAATCATGTTTGATTAACTTCATGATTAACTTCAAAAACCTATTTTTCAAGCACAAATCCTTCAAAGTTAGATTTCAAGACAGAAATGAAGCTTCTTGCTGCATTGACTATTACCTTACTTGGAATTTTCTGAGTTTTCTCTCACGTGAGACAGTCCATTTATCAGCTTACCAGCTGTAATGGTATTTCTGATAGAACTCAAGTTTATTTAGAAGTTGAAAGTGGAAGTGTTTGGCAAAAGCCAAATTGGTCAGTCATACCTAACTTCATTACATAATTACAGATCACTTCCTTAATTTCTGAGCCTTTTAAAATGTTCTCTTTAAGTGTCTTTAAGTCTACACATATTTGCTTTTCTGACTCAAGGCTTACATTGTAGCTGCAATATTTTAAATGTACCTGAGTAAAATCTAAAGCTTCTGATGGTGGAAGATATGTTCTGAGTTATCTGCATGGACAAATGAGTCTCCTCTAACATTTCCTTTGTTTATGGAAATGTAGTTAATATGTATTATAATGTCGTATGTTATTTAGTATGTAGTATATTTTCCTTTCTTAATGCTTCAGCTGCAGGAAGAGGCAGCTACTGAACACTTGGTGGGGCTAGAAAGAAAAGTTATTTAGGTTTTTTGGTGTGGTTTGGTTTTATTCAATGTGTAGCGCACGAGACAGGAACATTCTAGCAAAGTGATAGATCTCATAAGCTTCTTTCTCCCACTTTGTCCTCTAAATCCTGTTCTACTGTGGAAAGATCTTTCTGGTATACCTTAAACATGTTTACCTCATAGAAGCTAAATATGTTGCATCACAGCTCATGTCTGAAATGTTGTAGATAAATGTGTGAATATACTGGTATGAGCAGACCACTTAGGGATTCTTTTAGTTGAGTTTTGGCAGTTAAGCATACTCTGCGGAATTCCTAATCTCCCCGTAGTCCACCATCATGCTTATCAGCACGTCAGTAACTAAGGGTCACCTGAGTGAGAGGGTGCTTGTTTGTAAGGGCAGCTATTTAGAGTGGACAGCCAGAGTTTGTATTGATTGCCTGCCTTCCACTGGAAGGAGATAAAGATAACCTCTGTCCGGCAGTAGTGATAGTGCATTAACTCCTTTATGAAAGGAGATAGGGAGTTAAGAATGTTCCTATCCTAGCAATTTTGGCTCCAGGAAAAGGGTGAGGATGTGAGGCAGGGAGTGTCATGCAGATGGGCACATATACACTCTGATAGGAAGTAGTGTATATGACTTTGGGGAGCTGTGGTTATTTATGTCTAGGAATGATGTTTCTGTGTTTGCTGTAAGCTAACAATGGTGTGGACTGCAATGGAAAGGACCAGTCCCTTCTGTTGCAGTTTTTCAGAGTCCTGACATGGAACTGAGTTAGGAATTGATCCTGCTGAAAATTAAAATCTATTTTGCTAACTAGATTTCAGTTAAATTCTTTGACTATGTCTGCACAAGTGCTTGTGCTGGCACAAGGAAGGCCTGGGAGCAAGCTGCCAGAGTTATGAGTGGGATTGTTGTGACTTTCATTGGCAGCTTACCATTGGTTTGAGGTAAAGCATCACTCTTAATCCTGCATAAATGCTTGCAGCTGCCAGTTTTCTTGTATCACTGACTGAACCTTCAGTGTTATGATTGAAGTAGAAATTCTGGAAACTGCTGCTGGATGTCAAGAGAGAAGAACAGGATCCCACCTTTGAGCTATAATGTAAAGCTGTACCCTTAAAATGCAGTTTTTGCAGTTTGAAGAGGAAATAATCACCTATTCAGTTGTAAAAAGTGATGATGATCTTAATTGTAATGTGTTTTTTTTCTTCCTCCTGCTCCCCACAGATAAAATGAAAGATGGTATCATAGCTAAACTAGCAAATCAAGCTGCAGATTACTATGGTGATGCTTACAAACAGTGTCAATATAAAGATACTTTGCCCAAGGTTAGTAACTCATGGAAATAATGTGGGATCTGTTGTTATTGTGAAAAACTGTTACTGTTTACAATGTATTTTATGAAATACACTTAAAATATATATCCTCAAGAAAAGCTGGCATATTGCTGCATTTTAGGGAAATGAACCTATAATTTGAAAAACAGTGGAGAACTAAGGGGGCAAAAGAGTGTGCTTTTTTTTTAACAAGTTAAATCTTATTACATGAAGTGCACTTATTTGTAGTGCATTTCGTTAAAGTGAACTTGAAATGCTTATGGCATTATTTAGGGATGCATTCTTAGAACTTAATGCCTTACTAAATCTGTTTTCAAACTAACACTTTCTGTTTGGGCTCAATTGGCTTGTAGTCTCAGTGTTTTCATGTGAAATTTGCTCTCATGTTGAATATGGCATGAATACAGAGGTACTGTTCACTTATCTGTTAGTGAAAAACACGATTGGAAGTCAGTGTGTGCCCTCTGTCCTTCTGCCTGCCTTCTCTTGCACACCCAAAACAGTCTTGATAATTGTAAAATATCCCAATTTAATCCTGGCTGTTCATTTGAATGCTGTTGGTTTTGGAAGAGGTTAAAACATCTTTTTCATGTTCTTTGAATGTTTCTCACATAGGTGTTCATGATGATTTTTGACAGGCAGTGAGATATTATAAAGCCGTTTCTTTATCTTTTGTTGTTGTGTACCTTTCTAAGCTGTAGATCTGCTCCTCGTTCCAGTTGCAAAGTAATCTGTCAATTGATTATTTGAAAGAACGTAATAAGGTTTGCTGGTTAACACCAGCTCTGAAAACAGTTACATGTTTAGGAGTGGAACATCGAAGTTGCTTGGATGCATCGAACTCCAGTTGCAAGGCCTTCCAGACAGCTTTGTCGTCTGAATTTACCCTTTTTGTTTGTTTGTTTGTTTTTTATTTTTTTTTAATTTTTTCATCTCTGGGGGAGCTGCAAGTTTGCATATATGTGAAAAAGCAGGTCCTTGTATACTGAGGTCTTTAAAACATCACTCTGGTTTTCCAGTGCTCCTTGATTTAAGAAATAAAACAGTAAGGCCAAATCCTTGATCTAAGACCATGTCTGTACTGTGTGCTGCAGCACAATGTTTTCTTCATGTCTTGGTTGGTACTCCTGCAAAGATAAGTGCATTTATATAAAGTCTGAAAATGACTTTTAAGTTGCTTTCCATGTCAGTAGTTACTGGTCTTCTATATTGGTTTTCCTCTCATAACTGTAGTTCCTTTCTTGATAGGCCTGCTGCTGTTTTAAGTGTAATTACTTTGTTTAATTAAAAAACAATCAAACCAAAAACCCCCTAGAAGACCTATCTTTCCACCCACCTCCATTTCTTAAGAACACTGTCTTGCTTTTATCTTGGGGGTATTTGGGTGTGTTCTTGCAACTGTCCTTTCTAATTCATGCATGCATTTCTAATCTTTGAAGTAAATGTTGTGACTTCATGGCTTGAATTTAAATCATAGTTTATCTAAAATAATGGACACCAAGAATTTTGCAACAGTGTATCAAAAAAATATTCAACCCATGCAAAGTCACATGGTCTCTGACATTTACCTCTGATGTTTTAACCTATCTAAACCATTAATTGGGTGATTCTAATTTCCTTTTCTTCTTCCTTTTTCTTCCTGCATCCCATGTTGTCTGTGGTGGTTAATGTGGTTGGACTTTCCCCTGGTCAGTATTTTTATTTCCAGGAGGTGTTTCCTGTTCTGGCAGCAAAGCACTGCATTATGCAGGCCAATGCAGAATATCATCAATCTATCCTGGCAAAACAGCAGAAGAAGTTTGGTGAAGAAATTGGGAGGTTACAGGTGGGTAAATTTCTTCTTCTAAAAACATTGAAAAACTTTAAATCCTGAAAAGCTAGCTCAGAGTTCTGAAATCCAAATAACTAAGAAAGAATGTATTCAGAAATTGCTGAGCATGTTTGTCACATGAATCAAATTATTATCGGCTGCAAAGATGAAAGATTAACTTTTGTAAAAATGTATTTTAATGATTTTTGAACAATTTGATATTGCTTGACGTGTAAAGTCTCTGTGTTTCCATAGGCTATGACAGATTTGCTAATAAATTTTCCAATGCCATGTTGTTAAAAATCGCCCAAACATTAAAATTCTACCTTATTGATACCTAGTTATTTTGCCGATACCCTGCTTTAAATCTGAGTAATTTTTAAAAATTCTACAAATAGTTCTCTTTTTAGTCTTTATCATTTTCTTTCCCTTATATCTGTTTTCTAGAGGGTCTCAGATACAGATGTTGTAATGACTAAGGTGTCATGTTTTAAGTACACTAGAGAAAAAAAATGGCTGAAATTTACTACTTCCTTCAAGTCCCCTGATTCTTCGGAAAATAAATAGGTGAAATGCTGTTTCAGCTGATTTGTGAAGATTCATGTGCACTGTGTTTCTGTTGATATGCAGGAGAGTTGACAGACTTAAGTAAGACGATCATGTTTACATCTTTAAAGTTACCATTATTTATCAACTTTGTGCAGGATGGAGCTTGAAACTTCTTTTTGTATGCTCATCTATTTTCTTAAGAATATATGAAAGGGAGAAAGAAAAGTTACAATTTAAACTGTATGTAATTTTTTTTTAGCATGCAGCAGACTTGGTGAAAACAGTGGCGTCTCGCTATGATGAATACATAAATGTTAAAGATCTGGTTGACAAAATCAACCGTGCACTTGCAGCTGCCAAAAAAGACAATGACTTCATTTACCATGACCGGGTTCCTGACCTGAAAGATTTGGAGTCCATTGGAAAAGCCAGTCTTGTGAAGTCTACTCCAGTTGTTGTTCCACTCAGTCAGAAATTCACTGGTGAGTGAAGCGTGTGGAGTGCACAGCATAATTGTCACCTTGTGAAACACATGGCCAACAAAGTTCATTTGTACCATGCAAAAATAAACATTTACTTTTTGCATTGTATTAAGTGTACAGCAGTGTTTTTGAAACTGCTATTTTTCTTCTCCAGTTTGTTGTTGCTGTTCTTGATGATAAGTGTAATAAAGCACAGGTTGAAAATACTTACCTGAAATGTGCAATTCTCTTAAAGATCTTTCTAAGATTTTCTCAGCAACTGTATTTTCTATATTAAACCAGTCTTTTTAATTTCAGAAGAAACAGTACTATAGGGGACAGTATGAAGTTTTACAGTATTAACTAACCTAGTTGCTGGTCTCCCATAAAGTCGAAAAATTTCAGTTTGTTAGCTGTGCAGATGGTTGTGAAAAAAATTATTTGTTCTTCCCTTTCTCATATTTTTCCTTTAAAGAAACAAATTAGAAATGAAGCCTTAAGGAAAATCTTATTTGTAACCCTACAATTGGTTTAAATATACTATCTTTAAATTATTTCTAAGTCAATTTCAGCCTTAACTGAAATCTAAAGGCCTTTAAAAATAGATTTTTGTTTTTAAGGCATCTTGGGGAGTAGAAGGAGAATATATTAAACTATTTAGGTCAGTCTCTGTAGTACAACCTGTATAAAAAAGCTGTGAAGATGTTTGTGTGCTTTTACTTTCACAGTGCAGCTTGTGTAATTTTTACTACTTTAATTGCAGA
Source organism: Dasyornis broadbenti (assembly GCA_013397935.1). Lineage (NCBI taxonomy): Eukaryota > Metazoa > Chordata > Aves > Passeriformes > Dasyornithidae > Dasyornis > Dasyornis broadbenti. The sequence goes on along the minus strand of VZRN01005010.1, from coordinate 410,838 downwards.
CCTGTTTGAGAAGATGGTTCCGTTGCAAGTGCAGCAATCTGTGAGTGTTTATAACCAGAGGAAGGCAGATCTGGTAAACAGGTCAATAGCCCAGATGAGAGAAGCCACAAATCTGGCAAATGGGTAAATATGGCTTCTTGTTAAGTTTCTCAAGAGGGGTTGTGCATGGTCTATAAGCCCTGGTTGCCTTGCAGCCTGCAGATATCCAGATTATAGCAGTGTTTTTTCATTACTGTATGGTAGGCTGGCAAACGTAAACCATAACAGGGGGATTTAGAACTACTTTTCTGTCTGTTTTAAAACTGAAAGCTTATTAAGAGCAAGTAATATGTATTTTTCTTCCATTTTTCCTCATTTTTTAGCAGTCCAGCACTTGCTCAGAAAAAGTTCCCGTACCGTTAATCTAGAAGGATTTTCATATTCCAGTGGTCAGCTTGGTAGTAACAGTGACTTGATAAATGATACTTTTTCCCAAAAAAAATTTGTTGTTTGAAGTAAATAATTACAAAAAATTCGTACCAAGCTGAGAGCAATGTAACTTAAGGTTGTTGATTATCTACCAGACAATTGCTACTTAAAATGTTTGCCATGATTTTTTTGCTAAAAGACTAGGATTTCTTTAGCTTTTTAAGAGCTTTGAAACGTATTTTTAGTGAGGTATACTCCAGAAATATATTTAGTGGTTTCAGTTTGAAATTTCAGTTGAGGAGTACATTACACTCCAATTCCACTATAATTGACTGTGTGATTGTTTGGATAGCAGTGTTATTTTCAGGATACAAGTTGTTTATTTAACATGTTGACTTTTTCAGTGTGTTGGCTTCCCTCAATCTTCCTGCTGCTATTGAAGACGTGTCTGGGGATACTGTTCCTCAGTCTATTTTGAACAAGTCTAAGTCTGTGATTGAACAGGGCGGAATTCAGACTGTTGATCAGCTGATCAAAGATTTGCCCGAACTGCTGCAAAGGAACAAAGAAATTTTGGATGAAGTAAGATCAAAACCCGCTACACTAAAACATTCTTAAAATATATCTCCACTGAAAGTTTCTCTTTAAATAACAGTAGAGAAAGTGCACACTTATTCAAATGCTTGTAACTTTAATAGCGCTTTGAAAATAGGCTATTTAAGTGTTCAGCCCATACAAAAACTGTGCTGTGGATGTTTCCTAACAAATATTTTCTTTTTCAAAGAGTTGGTGGAGAGGGCTAAACATGGGGATAACATTCTAAAATTTGGGTGATTTGCCCTTTTCAAGCCTGTTTCTCATTTGTCAAATTAAATTTATAAAGGATGTGTAGGCAGTTTTTGTTTTCGACATTAGGTGCATAATTTGAAGCTATTTTATGTTTAAAACAGCTTGTAATACATGTAACATTTTACTCTTGCAGTCTCTAAGATTATTAGATGAGGAAGAAAATACAGACAATGACCTGCGAACAAAATTCAAAGAACGCTGGCAGAGAACGCCATCCAATGAGCTCTACAAGCCTTTGAGGGCAGGTAAAGTCCATGTTCCATGCTTCGGGTTCTGGAGATCCTCTAAAGATGTCCATAGTGTAAATTAAAGTAGTTTTCATTGCTCTGGTATTGTCTGTAATTATACAAATTTCAATTTGAGAGACATTATGCCAAAATATCCTTATTGCAGTCTGCACTATTACTTGGAGCTGAGAGAGGATGTGACAACAGGGAATTTGCTGCTGCTTTGTATCCTTGGTGTGTATATGCATCCTAAAGTTTCAGAAAGCAAATGTAATGAAAAATGGCTGCCCTCCTAAGAATCTGTTTGCAATTACCTCTTAAATACTTTAGTGTATTTTTCTTTGTATATTAACACTTTTTTTTTGTCCCCATCAACGTATTCTTGTCTCTGTAATTTGATGTTTTGTTTCGTTTTTTTTTCCCCAGCAATTAGCCAAACTACTTAAGACTATCAGTACAGCGTGTTTTCTGTGTGCCTGATACATGTGTTTTTTTGAAACTAACAAGGGATTTAGTTTTGCAAACTTACAAGGTTTAAATCTGCAGAGTAGCTCAGTGTTCATTCGTATACCTTTGTGTGCTTCATTGGAGATAAATATAGGTACCCAGTTTATGCCATATTTAAAACATAACTTAAAACCTTAAGTTTTATATGTAAGTCGTAATAAATAACTTCATAACGTGCAGGCTCATAAAAATGTGGGAAGACTTGCTGAAAAGCACAGAAACTGCTCAGGTGCAAGACTTGGATAAAACAAGTTTTGAAATTATATAAACTCCCCTTTTTCCTCCCACCCCCAGAGGGAGCCAATTACCATAATATTTTGAATAAAGCTATGCAAGCAGATGGGCAGGTGAAAGAGCGCTATCAGACTCACCGGGATACGATTGCACTTCTGTGTAAGCCAGAGGCAGAACTCAACGCAGCCATTCCTTCTGCCAACCCAGCAAAAACATTACAGGGAAATGAGGTAAAGCAGTGAAATTTGTCTCTATTTTGAATAGAAGTGCTATTTGTCTAACAAAATAAACGTACACGAATTGGTGTAGAAGCTGATCCTTAGCTGCTCTTCTTTCTGTCTCAATTGATACAAGAGGTACCTAACATTTGGAAAAGAAGTTGTCTTTATGTTTAACATCTTCTTGAGTATAGTTTGTTACATTTAATGGGAACAAAGTCAATCACCATGGACAGCAAGACTGGTTGACTGTTATAAAAGGAATAATCTTTGATGAGTAGAAGTATTAGGCAATTACACCAGTTTGTTTTCCAAGAAATGAATAGCTCATCTACAACAATATTATTATTTTTCTCATAGAAATGATTTGAAGTCAGTGGGTTTTGCTGCTATCTTAGAACATACTATTAGAATGTATCTGATCAGCCTAAAAAAAAAAAAAAAAAAAACCAGACGTTTTGCAGTTATTCAGTCTTACCAACAGCAAACCTGTAGAAGAGAATATAGATTGAAAAATGCTTGAAGATCTTTGTTTGGTCACATTTTGTCCAGGTTTCTTACCTTAAACACATTCATAAACAAATACTTATGCAGAAATGTTACCAGCATCAGTGAGGAGTGCAAGATGAAAGCACATTAATAGATTATACTTCCCCAACAGTCCCTCTAAACCTGCTAACTTAGGATGTTTATATTGCCCAGGTTGTTAATGTCTTAAGAACTTTGCTGGCCAATCTGGATGAAGTTAAAAAGGAGAGAGAACAACTGGAAAATGACCTGAAATCTGTAAATTTTGACATGACTAGCAAATTCCTGACTGCACTTGCGCAGGATGGTGCTATAAATGAGGAGGCTATCTCCGTGACTGAGCTGGACAGAATTTATGGAAGTTACACACAGAAAGTGCAGGAGTCCCTAAAAAAGCAGGAAGAACTTCTCAAAAACATTCAGGTACAACACTTTGCATGTTTTCCCTCCTCTTAAACTAAGAGCAATGAAACTCCTACCTTTCTAGTGATTTAGAAGTCTCATTCGGCTTTCTAGTCTGTTTTACTTGTTATTCTGTCATATATCACTTGGTACTCCTTTACTCCTTGATCACTGAAAAATACAGAGATGTCTCTGTGTTCACTGTAAAGAAATGTGAATTTTTAGCAGACTCTTCCTCAGCTCCAGTGTGAATTCTCTTGGACCTTTTCTTGGCACAATTCTGTAGACGGTTTTGTCCTTGAAAGAAGCTTAAGTAGTGTGTTAAGAAGTCTTTGGGTTTGTTTTGTTTTTTCCTCTCATTCCATCTTAATTCTTTTTGGGATAACAGGAGACCTGTCCATACGGTCTACTAGAAGACATTTTGGATCTCTGAAGTACAACTTGGTTTATTCCTAATTGCTCTTTACAATGTGCTTGACTTCCATCATGTGCAAAGCTCGTTGAAGTAAACCTTAATAGAGTTCCGAAAGTTTATTTATGAATTCAGTCTTAATTTGCCAGAAACAGGTACCTGAAACATCTGGCAAAAGAGGAGGGAAGTCTTAGTGCTTGGAGAAATGACAATAGCAGCTTGAGTAATGATGGAGACTTTTTCCAACAGGGAAAAAAAATTGTTCTTAAATCACCTTATACACCATGTTTAGCAAGAATTTTATATTTGTGTAGTTTTTAGCACACTATACTTAAAAAATCTTCATGGATATTACTGTAATGTTTGAACGTCCTGAAGTTCAAGTTGGGTTCTGGCAGTTGAAACAGTCTTTTTAAGTTTGCTTGTTTACTTTCCTGAAAGAAATGAGATGTAAATAGGTGATCCTTCTATAAGTTTTCCTCTTCCCTGTCCCTTTAATAGCTTGCCAATGTCAACCAAATTTGAAGTAAGACTTCTTAAAAATACTGACTTTCAGTATGATTTTCTGAATATCAGTAGAAGTTAGTACAGGAGAGAGCCTAATTAGTATAGCCTTAGAAAGTCAGTCTGCAGGATGAGCTTGAGAATTATAAAGGCAGCCCACAACAGAACAGGTAATTAACTAGTGATACCTACTGCCAGTGAGTTAACATATGTACAGTTCTGAAATACACATGAGAATAGTCACTGTGCTTGGCAGATAGCAAGTATGGAAGTCCAGAGTGTGGGTGGGAGGTGAGGAAAAGCAAGTATTGGGGAAAACAGAAGCAATGAGTAAGAGGAAAAAGAGAATTAAACATACAGAATCTTACATGGAACTAGCTTGCATTATTTGCACTGTTTATTTGTTCTCTTCAGAATGCGCATCAGGATTTTTCAAAGATGAAACAATCAAACAACGAATCTAATTTAAGAGAAGAAGTCTTGAAGAACTTAGCTGTAGCAAATGACAACTTTGTGGAACTTGTAGCCAATTTAAAAGAAGGCACAAAGGTATGGTAATGCTTAAGGGATTGAATGGACTTTTTTTGTTTATACCATGAGATGTGAATCAAAATTCATAATCAATTTTGCAGACATGCTAGTGGACAGATGTATTTTTGAGGATTTTACTACTGAAGCGAGGACAGTGAGTTGCTTGAATTATTATTGTTTCAAAAGCTGTGAAAAGCTTCTTTGTTCCTATTTGTAAAGTAAGCTTTTCTGAGCAATAGGCTAACTTATTAATTACAGCTGAGTAAATGATGCTGAAGCACCCAGATGAGCCATTTTGTCTAAGAAATTCTTTCATCTGTTCTCTCATGGTATTTAATCCCCTTATAAAATTGATGTTTTAAATGTTGTTACTGCATACATGGGAAATGTTAAGGAGAGCTGTATTTACCTTGCTTTTTTTTTGATCTGGGCTTCTGGAAGGTGTCTTACTGCTTGTGAATTAAGTACTTTCGCTGGTTTATTGATAACTCATTAGAGGGGAAGAAAACCAACCTCTGAGATACCTATAGAAATGAAATGCATGGAACTGAGAGCAGTAAAATTAAAAATAAACAATTATCCTTTACAAAATTAAATAGTTCATTACCAGAAGTGATCTAGTTTTGCACTGGTTTTAATATGTGATTTTAGTTGTCTTAAAATACTTTTGTATTTACACACACACACAAATCTCCACAAAATTCTATGATATTGCAGGGATGGACAACAACAGGTGACTCATTTTGGTTTTGAAAAGCATAATAGAATGTACTGGCAAACTTTATTGGATTGGCAGGATCTGGGCACTGTAATAATACAACACCTGTAACTGGATCAATATGTAGAAGTATGCTAGCATGGAGTCTGAAAGTGTTGATTGAGCATATTGTGGTTTTATTTCTCTTTACTAGTTTTACAATGAGCTGACAGAAATCCTGCTGAAATTCCAAAACAAATGTAGTGACATTGTCTTTGCTCGCAAGACAGAAAGAGATGAACTGCTCAAGTAAGATTTCGATGTTCTGTTTAAGCATTGCAGAAATGGTTAAGTATTTATCAGAAATTTATCTTCGGGAACAGATTCAGTGTGGTACTTGATGAAATGAGAAAGGAAGAATAGGTGTGCTAAGCCTGTCACTTCTTTCCTTTAATGCTAGTCCCGCTCTCCTCTCCCGTAGGAAAGTGATAGGAGAAATAAATGGAAAAGTCTACTTTGAAGTCTGCTCTACTGTTCCTGTATGCAGTTCAGCATGAATCTGCTTCATGTTATGATTTCACTCTGTATTCTTTTTGGCATGCATTTGATAGTAATTTTATTTTATTCTGTTCTTTGAGAAACTTCTGATTTCTGCACCCTGCTTCTGCTGTCAATTTAGTTTGAGAAATTAGATGCTTCATCATATAATTGCCTTCCATGTTTTCAGTGAGATGGGAAAAAGCATTGGTATTCTAATTCTGCTCTGTAGTCTGCTCTAATCTCATACTTTATCATTGCTTAGATATGTGGGCTGCCTACAGTGCTGGGGAGAGAAACAGATTTTGTCCTTCATGTAAGGAAGAGTGTTTGATATTGTCATTGTCCCCACCATGAGATCAGAACTAGTGTTTTATGTTTCAGATGTGATTTTTAGGCTCTTCTTTTAAGAGAAATGCATAATTGAAAAGGTTTGCTTTTTAATCAGTATTCATTAGCAAAGCACATAGCCTTTTATAAGAAAGGACTAGTTGTTACTAAAATCTGTGTTGGTGAAACTGCAGGTGTTATGTGTACTTGCCGTATTGCAAATGGGATGCTCAGCCCTCAATTTTTGTCTTTCCTAACTTGATCCTTTGTAGAACTGTTCTTTTTCATTTGGGCATTGTGCTTGTAAACAAACTCTGAGTTACTTCTGCCTTTATTTGGCTTTCCACATTCATGTAATTTGGAAGCTGTTAGGCTCCCTAACCAAGGCAGAGGTCTGAATATCTCACATCTCTAATATGTTTATGTTCAGTGTTGAGGCTATAAGGTTAGTGTTGATAGAACATTCTGCTGAGTCTTGCTGTGCTCTTTTACTGTTTTGGCTACTTTTGTGATCTGTACTCAGTATTGAGTTAGAGCATGAAGACGTTATTAGAAAATAAATGCAACAGTTAATCAGAGAGTTGGCTAGAGGATGGTTTATGTGCAAGTGATTTGGACTCCAGATTTAGTTTGAGTTAGGTTCAGTGATCATGCTTTAAATATTAGACTTCATTGCATCTTTTTGGCTTAGCTTGCTGCAGTGTATAACAAACAATTCTTAAACTAAGCTGCATGTTTGCTTGTTTGTTTTTAATAGAGATTTGCAGCAAAGCATTGCCAGGGAGCCCAGTGCTCCTTCCATTCCATTGCCTACGTATCAGACCACGCCAGCAGCAGGAAGTAAGCCAGCGGCATCGCCAACTCCCACTCCAGCGCCAAGAACCATGGTGGTAAATGCATGCTACTGAATTAGTGGGTTGAAAACACTGGGTCCATTCTTGAGAACTCTGAACTGATCTGTAATTTGTATATATCACTCCTTAATATAGTAGTGTAGTTGGAAATGTGTTGAAGTGAAATAGATGGCAAAATCTAAGGCTTTGCAGAGAAGTGTGTTATGTACTATTCATGTTCATAATTTATAGATTTGCAATTAAAAGCTTATTGCCTTTTAGATGCTTTTCATTATCTGTATAGACTAAATATAGAATATCTGTTTAAAATGAAAATAAAAATCAATTAATCATACATCCACAGCTTTTGATTCCAAGACTTCCATAAAAAAGCTCCAGCTAAATTCACTTTCTCTTTTTAGGGGACTAAACCACAGCCACCAGCACGGCCACCACCACCAGTGATTTCTGCAGCAAGCAGTTCCCCTTCTGCATTAGCACCCTCTGGAACGGCTGCAGCTCCTGCCGCTGCTCCGGCTCCTACTCCAGGAGCCAGTGCACCTGCAGCGGGCACTGCACCTTCACAGGCACAGGGGCCACCTTACCCAACTTATCCCGGTTACCCAGGGTAAGCTGTGGGAGCACTGACGCAGATTGTTGTTATCCTGTTACTTAAAAGCACTTTTTTTCTTGTGTGTGACACTTCAAAATTAGTTATTGTTACAGTTTACTGTTTGAGGCAAGGGGGTTTTTTGGGGGGGAGTTTGTTTTTTCTGTTTGTTTTTTTGGTTTTTTTTGTTTGGGGTTTTGGTTGGTTTTCTTGGGTTTTTGTTAATTTTAATCATGTAACTCTTGTAGGAATCATTTGCTGGTACCTTTTGTTGGAGGGTTCACTTTAAGTCTGTACTGTTCGTCTTCTTTAACGGAGAAGGAAAATAGGACTGCATTTCCTTAACTGCAGTTTGTTAATTGTTATCAGCATTTGCTTAATCAGTTGGTGGTGTTTACCTCAAAAGTGTTGGCATATCTCATTTTTCAAATTTTTAGCATGATACTAAGATGATGTAAAATACAGAGAAAATTCCAGTTGAGTAGTGTACTTTCTTCTGATGGTTTTTTTTTTTCCATCTTCCTGGTGTCATCACAAGGAATTGAAGGCAGCTGTGCTCTCCTTTGGTAGCAGTCTCAGCAAATGTTGAAATACACACAATGTTATTAAACATTTGAGAATCAATTTAGTTCAGTTCTAGTTCCAGCAAGTTGCCTTTACTCCACCTTCTGTCTGCATTTCTGTTCCACATATTGTAATAGTTTTCATGTTTGCTTCTTGAAAGTTACCACATTTCCTGCTGCACTCAAAGCAAAATGAAAGGAAAGCATTTGTGGAATTTGCATGTCTTTTTTGTATCTATTAATGAGCTGTTTTTGCAAATTAACATCATCAATGTTTAACTCAGGTATGCTTGTTTTTCACCCCACACAGGTATTGTCAGATGCCAATGCCAATGGGCTATAATCCGTACATGTATGGTCAGTATAATCTGCCATATGCACCCTCACCTGTGTATCAAAATCCTGGACAGCCACCATATCCGCCACCTCAGCAACCTGGATACCCTTTTCCTCAACAGCCTTACTACCATCAGCAATAATGTCTCTGCAAAGAAGCTCTGCTTGTTCAGATTTGGGAGAAATTGGCAATAAGTGTACTAAAACTTCTAGCTTTGGTTAGTGTACCATACTGAACTGTATGCAGCTATAACTCCTGTCTCTTGTTAACTGCTCCAAAATATCTAGGTCAGTTTTTATTACACTAAACTCTTTGAAAGATCTACTGCAGTGGTTTAGACCATAGACTAATGCCAGAATTCAAGCCTAATTCAGTGGTCTGAAGCTGTACACTACGTTTTGGTTAGACCAAAATATTTGTTTGCAAAAATCCTATAAGTAACAAATAAGTTCAGATGAGAAAAACAAAGCAGTGTGTGCACTGGGTGTGATATATTCTACAGAACCATATAGCATTTCCTTCACTACGCTGTTGGTTTGTATTTTTGATTTTAGTTTAGTTAAAATATGCTATTTTGTCTAATAATCAAGGCCTTGTAAATCATCAGTAAAAAGAAATAAATTACTTAAGAACGGTTTAAACACTTGGCATTCTCATTACCATAAAAATGTGGTTTGTGTGTCTGTAGATTGTTTCATTTGTCCCTTGACTTTCATAACATAAAGAAGTTCTCAAGAGTTTAGCCTTACAAGTGAATTTCCACCTCTTTTCCTTGATTCTGTGTTTTTGTGACAGAATCTGTAATTAACCATTTAAGTGTTTGTAGATGAAGTCTTACAGGTAGAGTTTTCCTATAACTTTGAAGTGTATTGGACTGAAATACATTCATTACCATTTTTAAAGAATGGTTACTGTCATCTGCAGGATACTATGTAAAGGGAGATCAGGGTCCTCTTACAGGACCAGTGAATAGTTGTTTAACTTGTGTTTTCCAAAGAAATGTTGATGGGAAACGTGTTATGGCTCAAAATAGGGCAACTATTGATTGCTGGAGCTTTGCAGTTCATGTTTTTTAAATGATTGCTTTTTTTCCCTTGAAAAAATTGATGTATTCCCTCAGGGAGCTTGTTATCATGTGGAAAAACTTTTTTTTTTGGGAAAAAGAAAATCTTGTAAATTAAAGCACATTGAATGTTTACTTTTGGATCCATCATCTCAAGGGATAAATAACCTTGCACTGCATTTTACGTAAGACAGTGAAGAATCTAAGTTTGGGGTTAATGGCTTCTACCAAATATTTACTAACTATTTTTCAGCCTTTTTTTTTAACATTTTTGTCTAATGAGGGATTCTCCTTTCATTTAGCCCTTGATAAGAGTTACTTGGTTATGTGGGACAGTTAATTTTCAGAATGCTTCATACCAGATATTCTGGCCTTACAGAATAACTATCACAGTACCTGTATTACTAAATGTTACTCTGTTGTTTTTCTATTTAAGTGCCTGATGAAGATATCGAGGTATACTTTAATGTAGGTGTTTAGAGGTTATTGTAGCATCTGGGTGGAAACCTGACTGGATCATGAATATTCTTCCTCATAAAGAAAGCAGCATTCATATTCATATGAGCGCCTTTCTTTCTGTCTCAAGTTCCTCTTGCTGTGTGATCATTCCGATTACTGTGTGAAGACTCCTTGTCTTTAATACTCACTAACCCCCATAGAAAGTGTGGATCAAAAGATAGAAATAAGCATCCCTTATAGAACCTCTTAAGTACTTAATTCTAAACAAAATGTACTAATCTGTAGAAGCTCAGTGATTTGGGGAACATGATAAAGTAAGGGAATACAGCACCGTAGATAAATCCGCTGCACAAAGACAGGTGCTTTGCATTTCTTTATAAACATTGCTGAATGGGGTGGCACAGGAACCTCTCATTTTTTTTTTTTTTTTTTCCCTGATGAGAATACATGAGGCCAGCGAGGACAATGAGAAAAAGCTAGGAAGATAAGTGTTTGAAAACAGCAATCAGAACCTGATTTTATTCTAACTGGAAAAACAGTAGTTTTCCACTAATTTCACTGTGTCAATGTGAGCAAGTGCAAGTCTAATGCAACTTTTTAAATTCTAAATTTTTAGTATGCCATGGCCTGTAGATTTTTCAGTTCACACAATAGATGCATTTGAGTTGTTGTGTAAGTTTGTTTCTAGTGCCTCAATTGATAAAACTTATTTTCATGCTGTATAAAAATAGTAATTTGGTTCAGCATAAAGATTCTTAGAACTGAAATTTCCGTTTTAAAATTTCATAGGTCTGGAATTACTGTCAAAACATTTTTCCCAGTTGTGTTTCTGCTTGCTTTAGTCTATTATTTGAATACGTGTAGAAACCTATGCATTCTGTTCAGTTTTTCTCCTTTTTTTTCCTAAAGAAAACAGAAAAATCCAGAGACATGTTATGTATCTGCTTTTAAGCATGCAGTTGTCATGACTTTGGTTGAAATGTTATCTTGTTCTTCTATAGTTTATTAAAAAAATCAGTTAGAAAACCTGATTTCACGGTGTTTCTCTTGAGTCCTTTGGGTTCAGACAAATGTTATTTTGGAAAGGATGGAAACAAGTTATGGGCCCACAAGAATGCTGTGGTGAAGGCCTGTCAGCTACAGCTGCTGTGTTAATAACAGCCATGTTCAGATCCTGGTAGTTGTGTTTCTTTCCAAAGTTAATAGAATGCATTACCCTCTGATTATATGAGGAGAATAATGGTTAAGGTTGTGCCTTCAGAAACTTGGATTTGTTTTTAAAAAGTTTGTTTTTATGAACTCATGTTAGGCTGGGTTTCATGAGACTCCCTGCAGTGTGGGTATTAAAGCCTGGGTAGCAAGAAAAGAGATTGTAAGGGCAGCTAATAACAGCAGATCAACAGTCTCCATGGGCACTCCAATAAGTCAATTTATTTTTTTTTAAATTTTAATTTTTTGTTTTTTTAGAGAAAGACTTTAATACCATACTTGTTTCAGTTGCTGTGTGGAGGGAAGAGTTTACAATCATATCCTTTCAGAGACTTTGAAGTTAAGCATTTATTTCATCTTGCGTAAAATCTTTCAATGCAATTAGTGAGAAAAGCAAGTCTTAGGAAGCAAACTAATTGCAGATCATCAGTGAAATACCCAACTTTCTAGTGCTAGTAGGTCTTTCCTCTTTTTTTGTTTTTTTTTTTCTTTTTTAACATGGTTTCAGCCCATGTAGAAAAGGTGTCTTCTTTCCTGACCGCTAATTTGACACTGCCAGCTAATGGTGATTCTTTGACTGTTGTCCCATTGTTCTGACTGCTCTTAGGGCTGATGTGTGGGATTTAGTTTGAATTAGACTGAATGGAGTCCTTCCTGTTTCAAATACCCTGAGGCAATATTTGAACCTTGACATATTGAAACAACCTCACCCGTTGTCAGGTAGCTGAAAATCACAAGAAAATTCTTTGGAAAACAATTGTTTTTTTTTTTTTTCCTCTGCGTTACCGGAGAGATGTGCTTGCTTGTTACTAAAATATGTTCAGTTCTGAAATGACTTGCATCTCAGAAGCTGTTTTCTGCCATGTATTTATCGTGGCAGGACATTAAAACAGACTAAGCTGAGCAATTGTGGCTTTGAGTTTTGGTCGTATAGAGTGAAGCTGCCTGAATTTTCAAGAGTTCACTATGTATAGTTCAAAAGAAACTGTTTGGAAAGGTTCAGTGCTTTAAAAGATGAGCTATTACAGCAGAACAACACTGAAAATTGCTTTTTTGCATTGTTTATGGGGAAGGATTTGGGGTTCTTGTTGCTTTTGACTAACATTACTCATGCTAACCTTTTAGGTTTACTATGACTTTTGAAATATATTTGAAATGATCAATGTTTCTTTTTTATAGAAGGGTGACTTCTTTTTTATCATAATAGCTAAATACTGCTAGATTAAAAAAATTACTACTTTTTCTATTGCACTGTTCTAAGTACTTTTCCTTACACTTTTATGTTCTGACAGTCAAAAACTTTATACTCAAGTTGAGATCTTTCTGATTTGGACTCAAATTTGGAACTCTAGTAACTTTTACTGGCAAGCATACTGTTACTGTTAATCTCCAATTATGATTTTAATCTTGCATCTAATTCCCCTAATTGCGTATAATAGTCCCTGGTACAAACAACTGTATCTCAGTTGTTATATTGTGCTTTTTTCCCATTTTTTTAATGTTTCTAAATCCTTGTGAGAAGCTTGCCACCAATTTTATTAACCAGCTTGTAAAGAAAAACTGTTTACTATCAAGCATAAAAAGAGAGAGGCAACTGCCATTGCAAAATCAGCACCGAGACTTCACCACAAATTACTGCTGTCAGTCCCTTCAGTCCTTTTCTCCTTTAATCCATTCAGCAGTTCTGCATGGAAACACGTATCTGCATTTGCACTTCCAAGTTAAAGCACTCCTGGGTGCTGGAGTGCTGTTCTTGGTGCTGGTAAGCTGCTGGAGTGTTTGTTGGTGTGAAGGTGGCCCGTTTCCAACAGCTTTTTCCATCCAAGTTCAGAGTGTTGGGAAAGCAGGTCAGTGGAAGGGCTGTTGGCAGTGGAAATGCCATTGCCAGTGGGCAGCTTGCCTGCAGCCCTTTCCTTGGAGGCTGAGGGGGTGAGCAAGCACACAGGTATGGGCCTGGCAGCCCACCTGGTCTTGGCCCCAGCTCGTGGGACACATGCATGCGACAGCTGAGAGCATCCAGGTGACAAAGACGTGCTGGAGACTTGGCTCTAGCGTCAGTGTGGGTGCTGGTGAGATTTACACCAAAAGCAGATTTGACCTCGAGTGGCCTTTCACCTAGTCCTGTCACCCGAAGTAACCTTTATACTAGAGTAACTTTTGTCCTGTGACTGTGAGGAACTTTTGCCATTGAGGAACATCTGTCCTTGGACCTCAAGTAGCCTTGGACCTTGAGAATCCTCTGTCTTGTGTCCTCAATTAACTCTTGACCTTGAGGAATCTGTCACCTCAATGAACATTTTACTGGAAGAAGTCTTTGACCTCACATAACCTCTGTCCACTGGCCTTGAGTAACATTTGAAATAAATTAACCTTGGCGCTGTGACCTCACAGAAACTGTTACCTTGAGTAACCTTTGTTCTGAAAGGACTTTTGACCCAGCATAACCTCTTTATTCTGGTCTTATGTGACCTGTGATCTTGAGTGACTTTTCTCTTCAAGCAACCCCTGTCCTCTGATCTCAGTGAACTGCTGTCCTATGACAGAGGCCAGACTAGTCTCATTCTGGAAATCTGCCTTAGAAAGGAGCCTTTGACATCAAGTAACTTCTGTACTTTGATCTAAAGTAATCTTTGTCCCATGACACAGCCTGGCCTGGACTCACTCTGGAAGGATGCCTTTGAAATTGTTGGGGACAAGCAACATTGTGTGATCCAGGCAGAAAGTGCTGGGCTGTTACATGAGCAATATGAGGGCAAACGGTTTCCTTTGCCATGACTGAGCTCCAGTGTCTCCTGCCACATCTCAGGCCTGCTGCTGGCAGTGGGGGACCCTTCTGGCTTCAGTGTTGCAGTGGGTTCCTCTGTGGACCTACAACACTGGGGCTAAAACAGAGGACAGGAAGACTTGCTCGTGGTCTGTGAGTTAGAATGTCCAGGTTTTGTTAATGATGGCTTCCACTGGAACAGAGTTGCCTGAGGTAAGTAACTGCCTGTGTTTTGTCTGGTACAACATTTGCAGGTTCTTTCATTTAACTGAGATTTGCTTTTCAGTGTGTGACAGAGAGTGCACATGGTGTGCAAGGTGGGAGGCCGAGGTGTAAATGCCAGCTACCTTACACCTGGGGAGTTCACTGCAGCGCTGTCTGCCTGAGGGTCGGCCTACCTAGCTCTTGTTTCTCTGCTCTCTATTTCTTACTAAAGGTTTTTAAGTGACACCTCTTACTTTTTGCTAGTTTAAATTTCTCTGAGTTGAATATACATTTGTGAATACATATATATACATGCACACGTACACAATATGAGTTGTAAGACAGAGCCAGCCCGTGCAGTTTGTGCTCTCAGAAAATGAGCAGCACTGAGCTGTGCAGCAGCATCATGGAGCTGCCTGCTGAGCCTGCAGCAGAGGGCAGACTGAAACCATGTAATCAACAGATCTTTTTGGTGCAAATATATGCGGAAAGAGATTTTAAGTTTATGTTGGTGGAAGGATAAGGAAATTGCTTTTTAATTAAGCATCATCAAATTTAACTATGTGTGGATATCACGAGTGTGCCTTGGTTGATGACCTGGAGCCTGAACAGTAAAACCAGCCAAATGCGGGGATGATTACATCAGCTGCCCCCAGCCACCATCCTGACCAGCTGCACACTGAACTCGGAACACTGTGCTGCGAAGGTGAAGGGATAGGTAAGGCTTGAGGTCATCCTAAACTTCTTTAGTGGTCTTCCGGAATTATGTAGCTTTTGGGAATTTTTTACTTTTAGTTTGCATACTTGGACAATCTCTTCCTGTATATGCCCAGTGTGATTTAAACTCATCTGGCATGATAAGATGTCTGCTTACCTGGAGCAGTGCAAAATGGACTGATTAGGTTTAAACAGCTGCAGCAGTGAGGGGACAGTGGAGCAAAGTGGAGGGGTGGGTTATCATGACCCATTCTGAAAGGGGGAGTAGAAAAAGGGGTCCTGTGCTGCTGGCAGGAGAAAAGCATGTTGGCAGTAACAGCTCTGTCACTGTGGGGCAGCTACAATGCTAACAGCAGATGTTACACTAGGGGGATGAAAAACATTTAGAGAGGGAAGGTATCAAAGTGGTCAGAGAGGAGAGAGGCCCAGGAGAAAATGAGAGGAAAGCTGAGGCAGGGACAGCTGATGGTTGAAGAAACAGGAGGCAAGTCAAATGAGTTTAGGAAGAGGAAGCATGGAAGAAAGGCCCCAAGACTTTGACAGCATGAATCACATTTTAGGTGGTGCAAGGAAAGCAAAATTGAAGCTGAAAGGACTGAAGTATTAACTGAAGCAGAAGAAAATTCAGTGGTGGTAAAGGGAAGGGGAAAAGGAGCTTTAGCTGTACAGGCAAGGAGAGTTCAGAAAAGAAATTTAAAGGTGAAGAAAACTAATTTTTTTCCAGAGGATTGGAAGATCTAGGTGAAAGCTGGGGGTTGATGATGGTTAGAGAAGGTCTTTGGAAGGTCTTTAGACAGAAGATGCAGGAGATCATGTGCATTTGACAGTGTTGGTCCAGGCTGGCTGTAATGAGGATTTATGTCTTAGAAATGAGTAGGATCATCCGTGGGATGACCAGTCTGAGTAGGGAAATCAAGATAGGGGCTTATGTGCCAGTCTCCAGTGCTGGAGTCAGAAAGGGGTGATGTGAATCTGCAGCCTGTAAAGGAAAGGAGAGACAGCAGGTCAAAGTGCAACAGGCTAACACTTGGTGGTAGACAGGAGCATCTCAAAACAAATGGAGTTTATTATTTAAGAAAGCTGAATTTCTTCTCTAATCAGCCTCTTGCAGTCACTAGTTACATTTCATTAGTGAAGGAGCATTTCATATCCTATTAGACAATTTTTTATTAGCCAGAGGTTTCCAGCAAGTATTAATTTCCATAAGCAGGAAAGGAGTATGTGATCTATCACAGAAACAGATGTAGATACAGATTAAAAAAAAAAAAAAAATTCCCTGGTGCCTTGCTGTTTTCCAGTGTTGTCATATGGCCACATTGAAACACTTTTTCTTATTGCTTTGAAGTAAACAAAACTTTCCAGGCACTTCCAATACCCAAATGTGTAAGGAATACCTAACAAAGCCTGCCTAGCAGTTCCTTAGCGCTAGATGGCATTATATGGAAAGGCATAACATAAATCCCAATCACCCACCACACACTGCACTGCTGTTAAATCTCCGCATCTCACCAGCATCATCAGCTTTGTGTGGAAAATTTTGAGCTGCATCGTTAAGAGTCAAGACGAAATTGATGCAAGCTGATGGGAGAGAAAGTTTTGCTGTGCTACTGAAAGAGATTGTTCTGAAAATGTTAGAGAAATTGGAATGCTACCTGTAAGTCTCTAGAAGAAGAATGTTTTCTGGATTTTGATATTCCCCCCACGCACGCACTTTGGCTATATTAAGCATATGGCATTTCACCACAGGGTTGTCAGTGGAGCTTAACAATGGAGCCCCTCCACTGCCACCCCAATTTTTTGTGAAATAATGCCTTGTGCCTTTTCTTTTTAATTAAGGGACAGAAGGGCAGTAGGTGAAATGTGTGAAATACCGATAGCAAAGACCTACCCTATCAGTTAATAACTTTGCTAGTATAAAACATTTCTCCTAATCTCTGAAGAGGAGGTAATAGCATACATGGGAGTCTTCCTTGTCCCTTCTGAATGAGGGGCTACAAGTTTGGACAGCTGTTTACACTGTTGGGTAAGGAAAAGTGTCCTAAAGGAGACTATTGAAGTTGTACTAGTTTCTGCCACAATGTAGAGCTGACAGTGGGGCCTTGAATATGGATACACACTCTATAGGCTTGTTATGGTAGAGTTTATGCCCAGGGAGAATTTACCTGGGCTAATTATTTACCTTCTGTTTTTCTATGGTGGCTGTGTTTTGTGTAGCCTCTCATCCACTGTGGAGAGGAGTGTGAGGAGGTGGGCTGGAAGCTTGGGGTAATACAAATAGAAACTTCTTGTGCCTTGGTGTACTTCCCTTGAGTTGTGCTTGAGATCTGCTCCCTGCATAGCCGCAATAATATTCATATCACATGGCATAGAAAATGGACAGGCATTTGGACCACACTCAGTCGATTTTTCCCTGTTACTGAATGTTATATGCACACAGGTTATTGAAACTGTCTGTGTATAGCAGAAGTTACAAAGCCCCTGTTGTGAAGAGGATAATCCTCAAATACTGCTCAACAGTCGTACAGGTCACTTTGAAAATGACTGCAGGTGTAAATAGAGTTTTTGTCTCCAAGAATGCTGATTAATACAGGTCACAGTGATTTTCTACAGCTAGTCTTAAGCATGGATGATTTCTTAAAGCATGTTAAAGATGAGGCTGATGGGGCTTTGTCACAAATAACTTACATGGTAAACTACTCCCTAAAGCTTTAGAATAAATGCAAATGCTCCAGCTTGCAGGTGTCTCCTTCAAGTGGATCCTTCTGCCTCCATATGTGCTCTGAGCAATACCTGTTGTGGCAGCTTTGCTTTGCACACTGTGAATTAACACTGTGTGTGGGGAAGACCAAATACAAACAGAAATTTGCAATTGGAATGACCTTGACTTCTGGTTGAGAGCTGCAGAGTAAGGGCAAGAGTGAAATCGGGCTCTGTGGGAAAGCATCTGGCGTGTGTCTCTGCTGACAGCATCTACCACAGCGAGCAGAGAAATGGCTGGCAGTGCTTGCGGAGAGCGGATTAAAGATTGGGAAGTGTAGGAAAAGAAGACAAAGGTACGGGTTATACGCTTGCATGCTCTTGCAGCCTACTAGGGTGCAGTCTTGTGTAACTTAGTTCTTGTAATTGGATTACCGACTGTGACAGAGGGGCATAAAAACTATGAATATAAAGGTATGCTAAAGGATTTCACATCTTCCTGAAATGATGAATGTACTGATGGATGCTCAGCTTTTCCCCTTAATTTACCTTGATGATCTGACCTGTCCTTTTCCTTGTGTACATTGCTGTGAGAGGCAGCACGGTAGCTTGTTCTGAAGGAACGAAGAGGTGGGCCAGACTTAACTAAATGCCTATTTCATTTTCTTTGGGTGCTGGTGACAGGGCAAGGCACCCCAAGGGATGGACAAACAGATGAGACAGATGTTACTTATTCTGTTGGCCTCATAAACCCTCAGACAAGTTGTCTTACATCTTGACAGTTTCTACAAAGGACCCTTGACTTCCAAACCCAAGAACAGCTTTCCCATGGATCTGTGCCTTGTGGTAGGCAGTGTGTGACGGTGTTGAATGTCCAAGAAAGTATGTCTTTTTTATTGAAGCACCTTCAGGAGATGCAGCAGTTACAGGGGTGGCCTTGTTCTCCTCTCATGCAAATTACCTATTACCTAATGAGATTTCTTTGGCTGGAAAGCTTACAAGATTACTTCTCCCTTACCTGAATATTTTCAAAACTCCTTCTATTTAACTGCCCTCAGAACTTCAGCTTTACTGGTGCGTTTGTTCAAAGTTGCTGGAGGCCAGGAGAAGCATACACAGAGGTACATATATATGTGTGCATCCACTTACTCCCTTGCAGGACAGCATAATCGCATCAGTGCTGTTTCCATGGAAACAAGGATAAAAATAATGAATGATGGAAATTAGAGACTCGTCTAACAAGTATTTTTTTTATCCTGGACAAGGTTATTCTCATCTATAGTCTCTGTTTGCATATGTTTTCTGGATTTTATTTTGTTTTGTTGGTACTCTTCTCCTGTTATACGCAAAGAAGGACCCTCAGCTGTAGCCCCTGTTGTTATTCCTTCTGAAGAAAAATGCTGCATTGCATCACTATGTGCTGCTGAAGCACCTCGATGAGATCAGAAATTCATGTTAAGGATTCTTTCCCTGTGTTGGTTGCTCTGCGACCGCATCCTGCAGCAAGCAGCCTCTGGGGCACTGCAGTTGGTAGCCCAAAGCAAACTGAGCATTCTTGGTTCTCGGTCTTTGAATCAGGGACAAGAACTCGCTTCATGCCTGCACTGGGAGTGTCAAAAAGGCAGATTAGGCACTGATTTATCCTTGCCCTGCAGCTCTCCCAAACGGGTGTTCAGGACAGCTGGGCTCTGAGCCAGTGGTCTAATGCACACAGCAACTGGCTGTGCCTGCCCTCTGCCCTGCCCCAAGCAAGCTGACACAGCCACACAAAGCCTTCAGAAGCCTGCAAAAGTGCTCTTGCAACTTGCATATAAGCAAGGCTCTGCACTTTGGAAAAATCTTACATTTTATTTCATAAACATAGGCATCTGCTGCTAATTAAAGTAGCAGCATATAATTATACCCTTTCTTATTAGTAGAGATAGAGTCTGACAGTTGCTTAGATACAAAATAAGCAACTACAGATTGTCTTCTGCACTTTAACAAGCACATTGAGCTGGAACAATAGAATTGTAAACTTATTCTGTATTATCTTTGGTAAATGTGCCTGGGAAAAATAAGTTTAGTCTCACTAGTAGCTCATAATGTCAGCTGTAAAGTTCTTGAGCTACCTCTCTGCTTTTCTCCGTAAAGTACCAACCAAAAAAGTTCTGTGGAGAGGGCAGGATACCCCTGTGGGGAAAACATTAGACAAAAGGAACAACAGTGCAGTTAACAGCCACCATTTTGCTGAGACCACCTTTCTTAGCTTTTTATATCCAATGAAAGTAAGTTTCTTCTTAATGATTAAAAAATCCAGGTCCTAGTGCAGTTATGCTGTGGTTTAACTTCAGCTGACAATTAAGAAGCACACAGCCACTCACTCCCACCATGGTGGGATGGGGGAGAGAATCTGAAGGGTAAAACTGGGAAAATTTGTGGGTTGAGATAAAGACAGTTCAATGGCTAAAGCAAAAGATGCACATGCAAGCAAAGCAAGGAACTCATTCCCCATTTCCCATGGTGGGGCAGGTCTTCAGCAGTCTCCAGCAGAGCAGGGCTTCATCATGTGTAACAGTGACTTGGGAAGAAAAATGCTGTCACTCTGAATGTCCCCACTGCCTCCTCCTTCCCCCCGATTTATATACCGGAATGCTGCTATAGGTTATGGGTCCCTTTGGTCAGTTGGGCTTTCCTTCCCAGCTGTGCTCCCTTCCAGCTGCCTGAGAACCCTCAGCCTGCCTTGCTGGCCAGGCAAGATGAGAAGCAGAAAGGGCCTTGACCCTTCTGTAAGCCTTATTCAGCAGTTACTAAAACATTACTGAATTATCAACGCTGTTTTTGAAAGCACAAATCCAAAACTTAGCCACATGGTAGCTATTGTGAAAAAAAAAATTAATTCTGTCCCAGTCAAAACCAGCAGATAAATAGGTACATGAGGAGTCCACATACTGTAGCTGTTATCAATAAAAGGCAGGTGTTACAAAATGCGGTTGCCTTCTTTTTCATGGGTTAAGCTCACAGCCAAAGCCCTCTGGATGTGACAAGATGGATCTACAGCTTTGCTAACAAAGTTCCTATTGCTTCTTATCAGAAAACTCATGATGCTATATTGAGAAATCACTTCTCTTGCCCCACAGAATGTCAGCTGTATCCTAAGAGGCACGTTTGAGTGTGTGACCTTTTCTTTTCTCACATTCTGCTAATAACCCCCAACTTTCTTTGCTAACAAACCCAAAACTCTGTTGATACACCTATAGTCTCACTGCTCTTGTTATTAAACTGTAGGGAATGTAATCAGAGCAGCTAATGCCACAATAATCCTCCTGATCCGTGCGGTTATCTCTGAAGATATCAGAAACTATGCTGTCTGCAAGAGAGATGATGTACTTTGGTTAATTCTGCACCTGCAAACCTTTGGAGGAATACACTGAGCTTCCAGATGCTAAAACACTTGAAGCTGCGATGAGATTTCAAATGCCTTTGTTATTGATTATCAAAGTTGTTCAATATTTCTTGATGGATGGGGCTAGCTCATTCCTGAAAAAAATGTTGTTCATTTTTGACAAAGTCTTTCATCTCTCTGCAGCACTGTTGTAAGAGACCTAACAAACAGATTGCAGGGCTCGCAGAGAGGCTGTAGGGCTTGGGCTGCAGGGGGTGCCTGGTGAACATTGCAGCCAGCCTTACTCCTTGAGCAGCCAAACTGCAGTGTTCCTTCTGGTGGCCTGTTTGAGGAATTAAGGTTTGGAAAAAAACCTCAATTTTTTTCTTCACTTAGGTATAGCAGCTTTGCCAGAATTTAGGGCACCATTCTGTGGCAACCTGCAGAGAGACGTAATATGCAGAGAAGCAGCTGAAGCTTGCTGCTCAGCAGAGCAGGTTCAGGCAGTGCTCTATTCTGCTACTGAATTATTTGTTGGATCACCGATACATCAGCCTGCTTGTACAAGGAGATGATGGGATTTTCCAGTCACCTGCATCATTTCTAAGGTCTATAAGTTCTGCTAACTGTGACTCTTTGCCACCCTGTGTCAGATGTGAAGTGACTCTCCCACATAAGAACCTTTATTTTGGATTTTCTTCCTCCTTCCCAAATGCATGATAAGTGTTGCCATTTGTGCTAACAAATACTAAATATTTAGACCAGCAGTGTGTCAGGCAGAAGTTTGGGTTCAATATGAAGGTGGTGGTGTGGTTTGTTGGTTGTAGCTCACAAGAAACACATCTCCCAGCAGACCTTCCTGGTGCACGTAAGTCTGGGAAACAGGTTGCTGGTGGAGAGTGAAGGATGGTTTGCTTATCACTGCCTATGCAGCCTGCTGGGGCTGACAGGTTGGCAAAGGTTAGACAGGTCGAAAGAGGCTGTGCAGCTGGAATTGCTTTTGAATGCTTGTTATTGTTCAAGATTTTAAAAAAGGGAAGGGGGAAGAGGAAAAATAGCTGGGGGGAAGAAAGGAGAAAAAGAAAAAAGAAGATAGAAAAAAAAAAAGGAAAAATTACAAAAAGAAGAAAAAACAGATTTCTGAGCCTGATGCAGTTATGCAGTCATCGATGCAAATATGGTCTAAGCACCGTGTGATGGCTGTGTGTTCATGGGTTTGGAGCACCTCTTTCTCCAGATTGCCTTTTAGTGTTGGTGGGTTGTTGCTGTTGCTTTCTCCTCTGAAACATGACCCATTTTAGATTCTGCCTTATTGTTTTGGCAAACATGCCTTTTAGTAGCTGGCATGAATAGCTGAGCAGTCTAGTTGGTGCTTTCAAGTTGGGCAGATCAATAGCACAGGCATTCCTGAAATGCAGATGAAAATGCTGTTAGGTTCAAAGTTTTGGAGCTACAAACAGCCTCAGGGTGCCAGTGGGTAAAAGCCAAGGCACCTTTTACACTTGCTGTGTCAGCCCCTGGAGCCTGAATCCTCGCCTTCTTCTAGTCTGTGTGTGAGCTAGATGGTTTGCTCTGCTCTGCATGTCACCGTACAGCCCACTGCGAACTGACATAGAGAGGACATAGATCAAAAGACACCACTACACAGAGATGTGGGCAAAACATTACAAGAAGGTAAAGTGCTGCAGTGAAGAACTCTTAACATCTTTTTCCATTCCCAGATTTTGCTACTGGGCTATTTCCCTTTCCTTCCCAGTGTGATATGAGTTTTATCATCCCAGTAACATTAATTTGCCAGATCTACCTTTTTCTGAAAGTCTTCTGACAAGAAAGCTGTACTGCGAGTTTTTGTGCTCTTTCCCTCCCCATCAGATTTTTCAAATATTTTGATGTGGGTTCAGAAGCTTCTTTCTTCTGCTGTTTTTCTTTTCTCAGCATGAACTTCATGGTCCCAAGAGGTACATTCAGAGTACAAAGGTAAGCAAAATGCAGTGTGACTGGATATGCTTCAGGCTCTTCCACATGAAACAGAGAAACATAACAACCTTCACCTCTTCCAAACATAAGGATCATCCTATTTCCTGTCAGACAAAGTCATGCAAAAGTCAGTAAAATCCTCAGCCAGCTGAGCTGACTGCTCGTCCTTTTGATCTGTGGGCAGTTGACAGTTGTGTGGGATGGTTTCTAGCAACTTTTCAATGAAGTTGTTTGTAAATTCTGCCCCCTTCAGAGCACCACAGACCCTTTTTAGGAAACCAAATTTCAAAACAAAGTAATCTAAGAGGTTGCCTACCGTAGTCTTGCTTGACATTTTGGCTTCAGGCAAGACATGTAAGTGCATTGGTGTGCTATGCCAAAAAAGGTGTTTCTCTGTTGTTTTATTTTCTTGATATGAAATGTCTTCTAGGTCAAGCTCAAGTTACCTGGTGGCTCTACAGATGAATTGTGGGAGTTTGCTTTGTGCTTGGATGATGATACAGGCTCTACTGACAAAATATGCATGCAGGGCTCATGAGTGGTCAGAAAACCAGCCTCCTATAAGCTGTCATAGACCTTCCTCTCCTTTTCTGTACTGTACAGTTCTTGCATTTTTTTTTTTTTTTTAAATGAGAGATCCTACTCAGCTGATGTGCCTCTTTCCAGACAACAGCTCAGGAATCTGGCATAACACACACACCTCTGAGAGGCTGTGGATGTCCTCTCCAGCGGTTCAGTGTCTGTTTGCCAGTCACACTGTTGGGGGTTCTCCTGCTTCAGCCCCAGAGCTAAAATTAGACCTCATCTTTCATAGAAATGGCTTCACAAGATCAGAGGAGGCTGTTCCCAACCATCTGTAGCTGCCATGCTGCAGGAGAAGGCTCTTCACATGAACGTGTACTGCCCATGGATCAGCTGGGGTGACAATGTTTCTCCCGAGGCTCAGGCCTGTGGACCTTTGGGGCAGGCAGGTGTCTGTGTGTGGATAAGGAAGCAGGAGCTGAGTATGTGAGGCTGTGGTGGGGAGGGGTATGGGGCTATGGCAGCAGAATAGAATGGGAGGGCAAGGAGCATCCTTTTTGTTCCATCAAAGGTCACTCATGGGCTGGTGTAGGACTGGCAGCACTTTGTGCCACGCACACTGTGAAGGGACCACTGCAGGTAGCCCTAAGCAGCTTTCATCTGAGAGAGCTCCCAGAGCAGATGTCTCTTATTACACACAAGTTACAGATTGCTACAGACCCAGGAGTGAATTCCTGATGCAATACATGTGATCTTAGGAAAGAAGATATCTGAGAGGTGGAAAGGTGGTCCTCCAACTGGAGTGGCTGTGAAACACTAAAATGCCAAAATGGCTTCTTATATCCCCTCATGGGCTGAAATGGTATTTAATTTGTGCTCTCACACAAATTCATAGACACCATCAGAGCTGTAAATGCAATCAGCCTCTGTAAACTGACCAGCAAAAAAGGAGGTCCCAGGACCTGCTTTGAAGCTTCAACACGCCACATTGAGGAACTGAAGGCATTACCGGCTGAGGGAGAGCCTAAAGCAGGATCCCCTTTGGCTGACTGCTCTCTTCAGGCCAGTGCTTATCCCTTGCAGTTAAGGGATGTATGAAAGATGCAGCTAATTGGAATAACTTCCTGTATCTTGATGCATCCTATATCTTAGGCATCTGAAGTATCTTTGCTAAAAGGTGTTTTTGAGAAACTTTAAATAATTCCTTGCCAGCAAATTAGATTCCAAGTACAGCTCAAGTCTGTCTTTACTCATGCCATGCTTTTCTTTTGTGACTTTACTTCCAAGATGTTGCTTAAGAACTTGCCTCATTGCTTTACCAGGAGAGGAAAAAAAAAAGCTTTCCTTTTCTCCAAGGTTTGTTGGCTGTTCAGCGTGAACTTCAGTGAATCTGACAAATCTGGGATGTTTTTGCATCAGTGGACTATAAGATAGCCAGATAAATATTATTACACTGAGAACTGTCTGGTGCCTGCAGTTCAGGCAAAATGGAGGAACATCCACATTTGTCACAATGGGGTCATGTTGTTCCCTCTATTAAAAACAAATTGTTTTTTTCAGAGTATAAGTTTCAACAATTTGTTAGTCACTGTGTTTTTGAAAAAAGAACTTCGAATTTTCCTGTTTGTTAGTGTTCTTCTTGTGCTGTAAACAATGATCAAATATCCTGACACTATTATAATGAGCTGTACCTAATAACTTAATGAAAACATCTGTGTGTAGGCTCCAGCAGAGGTGAGAAGCAAGAGAGACTATTTTTCTGACTGTATCAGCACGTTCAAAACTCTGCAGCTTGTACAGTCCAGCTACATTGTCTCTGCTTATACCCACTGTCTTTCTTCCTTTTCTGAATCTGCTCTGGGTATCCAGCATTGAGTATTCAGTCCCAGTCCCAAATTACCAGCTTGGGTGGCAGTTTTGCTGCTTGGGCTGTACTGGTAATATTGAGGAAATCCAGCAGCCAGGAAAGGCTGTGGTGATACTGTGGTTTCCCTGCAAGGACATCCCAAATGTCATGTTCTCTGTTTTCTAATCCCCTTGAGCAAACATTTTGACTCCCACTCCATACACTTTTGACATAGACCACATTCATGCCCTTTCAGCTTCACCTCCAACAGTTAGAATGTTCTTCTCACGTTGTCTACACATCCCTCAAAGTCACTACGGCTCACGAGGGCATTGTTCTTCACACAGTACCTCATTCATAAATTTTCACAGGCATTCTTCTAGACCCAGCCAACAAGGGCATTTGTTAACTGAAAAGGGATTTCAACCTGTATGATACAGTAACTGTGGGGTTGACTGAACCTGCAGAAAGCTGACAAGAGATGATTTCTTTCAACTGTGAAGCCTTGAAGCGTGAAGTTCACAGCATTTCTCATCCTTTCAGAACACTGTCATAATTTGATGGATTAATCAGAGTTACTTAGCAGGGATGCTTACCTGGCAAGACAACTCTCCAGCGTTTTGCCTCTCCTATACAAAACTCAAGGCCAGTGAGCAGCTGCATCTGGCTCCAACAGTACTGTTAAACTTCAGTCCCAAGACCTATGTGAGTTTTATGTTTCACATGTGAGTTTTTTCACTGTTGAAGATACTGCTGTGCTGTGCCTTAGCTGCGGTGCACACGTTTTTTAAACCTGCATCTGACAACATGCATAGAGCATTTTGCCCCAGCAGTGTTGAGGAGGCATGTATTTTCTCTCTCTGGTGTATATTTGTTACTAACAGTCCAGTTCAAGTCAGCATGACTGTGTAAAGGGTAATGTGCTTCAAACCCTCTGGTGCAAGTTCTGTTGTCAGCTTTTAAATCAAACTTTCTGCCATTCCCCAGTAAGTCTTCAAGTTTCCTAAAGCCTGCCCTCGGAGACGATCAGCTCTCAGACACAAGACCATGTATAATTGGGTGTGCAGGTGTCCTGAGGCTCAAATATTCTTTGCCCTGAGGAAAGTTGTGAAATGCCTTTTGCTAGTGAAGCTGGGGCCTCATTAGGGTTGGCTGTGAGATGGCAAAGACAGGACCCTTGCTCCTGCCTGTGTGCAACCTTTTCAGTTTGTACTTTGTGGCTTTTGATTCCTCCTGCACCCCTGTGTGCTGCAGCCTGACCTTCAGGTTTCCTTCTTCTCCTACCTGATGGAGGTCAAAACAAGTCAGCTTGCTGCTTTCCCTCCTGCCTGCCCTAGTCTGTATACCATGCTCTGTGCTAGTGGCACCTGCCTGGGCAGCTAGAATTAGTATTTTGATTTTAGTTTTCAGCCTTTGATCTGCTCTCCTTGAGCTATTAGTCATTGTGTCTCATTCATCAGTGAGACTGCTTTTTCCCTGAGAAGGAGATGCTCTCTTTCTCTTCCCTGTTTCCCCTTCTATTACAGCTACACCATGATCACGGTGCCTGAACTTAGCTATGCCATACATTTTTCTCTAATGCACTTTATACAGCAGAATGCAGCTTCTCCAATGGCATCTTATCTGCAAATGGACCTTGTTTTACAAATACTTTTAAACATCTTTTTCTAAGTATTTTTCATTAAGACCATGCCCAAACTGTGTCAGGACCAACAGGAGAAATATGTTTTGCAGAATGGGAGGGTTGAATTTCAGATTGGAAAGAAAACGTGAAACAAACGACACTTCTGCCTTGGATCAAATGCTCAGACTAGGAAATGTTGACCTCTCTCTTCTGTGACTTACCTGGGGCTGCAAGTTCAGCTTGATAGAGTCTTATTCCTGGTAACAGAAATCTTCAGAAGCTCTGGAGTGTTGAAAGGCTTGGCTCACCTTTTTCCCCGAAAGAACTCTGACAGATCAGGAGTGAGCAATAAGGTCTGATTAGGGCTTCCAGTCTAGACCTCCTGACTGTTTTGTTAAACCCAAAAGCAGAAGCTTAATCTTTTTCCTAGGCATCTCCCTACAAATTGCATTCCATTAATTGAAGGCCCTTTTAATTAACATTTTCAGAGTACCCTTCTTGAATAGCCACTAATTAATGTTGGCTCTATTTTGGCACAGAACCCAGTAAAAAATCTCTTTTTAAGTGTTTTTTTTTTTTTTTTTTTTATTTTTTTTTTTTTTTTTTTTTTTTTTTTTTCCGGGATTTTTTCCCGTCCNAAAACCATTACAATGTGAAGAGTTTTACACCTTCCTAATGTTTTTTTTTTTTCACTGTTTAGGGGGCTTAACTATACATATTTTTAATGCTTTTGTTTTTTCGTTTTCCTTTTTTCCTGCAGTTCTGCTGCAGTCTGTCCTAGAAATATCCTGAACCGTAGAGTTCTCCTCCATGCTAATTCTGTAAATGCCACAAAATCTTCCTGCATCCACATGGAGACTTTTCTAACCTTTTCTTACGTAGAAAACAGTTTCTGGCTGCTGCAGAGAAATTCAGCCTGCTCTTAGCCATGCTGTTTCAATACAGATACATCTTATCTCACTAAATATTCTACTTCTAAATGAAAAGTAGTTTTAAAAGTAAAATTTTAGTAAATCGAGTATTTCCTCCCTTTTTCACAACGAAATAAAACTCCTTTCAACCCTAGA
Source organism: Dasyornis broadbenti (assembly GCA_013397935.1). Lineage (NCBI taxonomy): Eukaryota > Metazoa > Chordata > Aves > Passeriformes > Dasyornithidae > Dasyornis > Dasyornis broadbenti. Next base: position 382,598 of record VZRN01005010.1, on the reverse strand, counting down.
CACACACAGCTTGTTGCAGCCTCGCCACTGCTGAGCCTCAGCAGCATGGTGCAGTGGAGCCTTATTATTCTGAGTTACAGAAGGTCTTCTTCGCTTGTACCCTGCGGGATGTACACCCTCGCTCTCTCCATGCCTGCCTGTGTGGTGCTGTGACACTGCAAGTGGGAAGCCCCAGCCTTCCAGCAGCTGACCCTGCTCCAAAGCCGAGGGCAGCTTTTGAGCTGGAAGAAGTAGGCTCTGATAGCATGATGCCCAGGCTGATTCACTGCAGGGCTTGTGATGTGACCTGCCAGGTTCTGGAGGGTGCCAGCCTGCCACCTCTCATTGGCAAGCGAGCACCTGGAGTCAGAGCCAGTTTGGAAGCAAGGACAGGCAACTATTGAGTGCTCCCAGATGATCCCAAACATGGTGCTTTTCCTATCTAACATTTTTCCCTTGCAGACACCCATTTTCCAAGCCCATCTGCACAGGCTAGTGTACCTTGCTCTAAGTAAAGGTGAGTCTGCCTGCTCCTAAGCAGATGGATTGTACTGTTCTGCACTCCTCTGACTTAGGGTCAGTCCTTCCTGAACCTTGCTAGATCCTCACTTGCTCCGAGATCTCCAGACAAGAATAGACACAGAGATGTTCTTTCATTGCTAGTTGTCAAAAAGATTGCAAGAACATTTTTTCTATGGATGGATGTGAACTTCCCCTAACCATGCAAGCCTTTTTCATCTTCATATTAAATTACTTCAGCATATTTCTACACAGGGCTACGCGAAGTGCAGCATCCAGCAAAGTTAATAATGGAAGAGCATAGAAGTTAAAAGTAAATCTGGTGTTTTAAAATTCATTCATGTTAATAATGCAAACTGCTACTTTTTAAAATTCCTTGCTATGTTTTTACAGTGCTTCTTCAAAAATCTCTCCATAAAAAAGGCTAAAAATCAAATACAACTCATAACTTTTTAATTTGCTTATGATTTTAATGGAGAAACTGCTGGTGTCCTTTCCTTCAATGATTCTTCCGAAGACCTCAGGGGCATGGGATGAAATCGAGAAAAGTTCATGTATTTGCTTTTGTCTTTCTATTGCTTGTGCCAGCTCTACATTGCAACACTCGGTGAGGCTTCTCTGCTGATGGCTTGTGAGTGGGCTGGCAGCTCCAAATGACACCTTGGTGTAAGGTTTGAAAGAGAACAACCAAACTGGTTCTTTTTAACCTCTGCTCTGAGTTTTGAGATCTAGGTGGGAGTATTTTCTAAGGCCTGAAAGGCTGGATGTTTTCTCTCTTTCTTTCTAAAAGGTGGTTAAATTTCCCATGGGATTACCTGATATAAAAAGCCTGAAGAGACAGAAGTCTTTGAATATTTGGGAACGGTAAGCCCTGGCATGGTGTTGGATGCTCAGATGGATGGACAGTACCGTAGTCACACATAGGTTTTTCTTCATGCGCTTTCATACTGTTAGCCGTGCTGGAAAGCTGTTCTTTATTTTGTGATACTTTATAGACTCATAGAGCCTTTGATATGGGGCATTTTGGCAGATTAACATGGGCTTAGAGCAGCTTAACTGTTCTTAGGTGCAGTATGTTCACTGAGCTGGAAACACTTTGCTGGCAAAGTGTATATGGAAGTAAAGAAAGCATTCTTAGCATCTCTAAGTTACATTTGATTAAAAAGAGGTTGAAAAGGCTTGGCAACCAGAATTTACACCTTCTAAACACCAAAACAGGTAGAAGTACCAGGTCAGTTCTGGGAACTTGAATTTTCAATCCCAAAGAATGCAGGTTGGAGGAGTGCAGCTGTAATCAACCAAATAAGGTGGTTTCCAGTCAGTGCCTACAGCAAATGCAGGAACTTCTGCAGCCACCTCTGTAAGGGAAGACCCATTGACAGTGATTCATGTGGACAGGTCAGGAAGGTGGTCTTTTCCCTCAGGCCCAACTCTGAAAAGAATTGAACTCCTTTTTATTTGAAATCTTTCTCATTGGAGACCACAGGCAGCAAATGAGAAGCACCAGGTGGAGGTAATGCCCCCACCAGGACCACAGCAGCGTCTCAGCATCTGCCCTCACCTGGGGTCTTTCTCCACCCCGACCATGCTCCAGGAGCCTGTGTGTGTGGCAGGTCCATGATAATTTGAGTCTTTTGCTGGGGTTTGCACAGCTCTGGCTCCACAGATGGTGCTGGCCTGCTTGCTCTGTTAGACCCAGTCTGAGTGTGCAGAGTGGTGGATACTCAGGAGCTGTCTGTCCCTCTGAAAGCCATCTGCTGCTCACTTGCTGAAAGAGCAAGTGCTGCAGTCAAGACTAGTAGAGTTCACAAGATCTTCCAAGGAATTTTCTGAGGTTGAAATCTAACAGGGTAAATGAAATCCACCTCTGAGAAGAGATCGCTGAAAAGGAAGTGGAAATAAGTGCTGCCTTTCTCCTACCTAGAGAATGTCAGTGCCTCTAACTCTGGCTTCTTGTAAAGGGTCTGTAAGCCACGAGTCCCCTTTGCATTTGCTTTGTAACTATAGGAATTCTTAAGTTGATGCCTTACATTTCGCTGATGACCAGATTGTTTTGGCACTGGAGCTGGCTGCTCTTGGTCAGTTCATGTGCTGGCCGTGGAAGCAGTGCAGGATTTCTCCCCAACCCACTGTCTATTTTTCATAATGTTAAGTGTGGGCTGAAGAATTTAAAAGGAAAGGGGCTAGTTTCTTCATTTATTGTCACTAGCAACTGTGGAAGCCCTTTCCAGGCTTCCACTTCCCCAGTGGGAAGCCAGAAGGAACAAGAGGAATCTATTTCCGACTGTTTAGCTGTATTTATTTTCCACTGCCTGCGTCTCTGCCTCCAGTGCTGCTAATGTTCCCAAAGCACCTGAAGTAATTTATTTTCTGCCTCTGCCTGTGGCAATGGTAGTGCACCCTATAAGGTTTTGCTTGAGGCCTTCTGGGCTTGCTCTAGGCATGTGAGAAAATAAATAGGCTTAGGAACAGCATGTGTTAAATCCATGGTGGGTGTCTAGACTGCCAAGGTTTATATACGTTTTCACTTTTAATAAGTGTACATAGGTATATTACCAAGTATCTGCTAGACAAACATGCTCTAGATGCTGCAAACTTTCTCTTGGTATGGTCCTCTCAGGAGCCATTTGAACAGCATCAGCTCCCTTTATAAGCACTAACATTTCTTAAAAAACTTAAATGACTTTTGAAGGTCTCCATTTAATTAGGAAAATCTTTGCTATGTTTGTCTTGTTTTATGAGCTTTCCTGGGTCATCCAGAGTCCTCTGTGAATTAGAAGGATGCTCTGTCATTGCCAGGGCTGTTCAGATCTTACTGCTCTGAACCAAACTGTGTGTGCCCAGTCCAGGGTTCAGGGGTTTAGGAGAGAACAGCTAAGGAAAGGGGCCAGTTGGCAGGCTTTTTGGTCTTTTTGTTGAAGAATTATGAGGTTTTGCATGATAAAATGGCTAGAGGCTTCGAAAGTAATAGGACTTTCATTCTTCTCTATGATTATAAATGGCTGGGAGTCAAGATGGGTCCATTTATTTCCACAACTAGCTACTTAGAAGTGCCTGGTTCATGCTTTGAATAACTTGTGTTTTCCCATCCTTCTGATGGTCTTTTGCAGATGTACCTACACTTCACACTTCTGTCGGCTGTGCTCCTTTAGCCCAGGGGGAACCACTAATGTGATCTCTACACCTTCACTGGCAGATTTCCTGGCTGCTGGTTCAGTCATATGAAAAAAAGAAAACCGTCTGGCTTCAAGGTGGGGCAGGTGAGCCGGGCTGCTGTCCCCAGTTTGTAACCAATCAAACCTCTATCCTTGAGCTTCCAACCAGGGAAGATGTGAGGAAGGAACAAGAGAGGGTAAGCCAAACCAGTTTTTCTCTTATTTCACTTGGGCATTTTCCCTCTTTCCCCTGTATCTTGCTAGCAAAGGCACCTGCTGCTTGTCTGACAGCTGGCTAAGGCTCAGGCTGGAAAGGAGCTCATGAGATATTCAAAATTTCTGCAATCTGAGATCCCATACACCTTCCCTACTTACCACATAGTAACAAATCCTCTTACCCAGCTGTCAAATAAGCCCAGAGGCAAAGCTGGAAATGAGGAAACGAGCTCTGTGTGTCCGCCTGGTCACCGTGGGAGCTCTAGGAAGTGTGCTTGGCCCTCTGCTTTAGAGGTGTTATCTGGAACTTTATGGAGACCTTCAGGGTCATCCTGGGCATTCTGGAACCAAAAAGGTCCACTGTGCTTAGCAAAGTCATCTAAGGTGACAAAAGGGATTTGAGCGATTAATATAGTTTGAACTTACAGATGAAAAGAGGAACTTTTCATCAAATAATTTAGTTTTTCCTATGATACTACTGCCCCCTGACTTACTCTCCAAACAATCCTCTGATAGTCTGTGCTTGCAGGGGTTCTAGAAAAAACCGCTGTCTATTGAGGAGGGGGTGGTGGAGGAGAAAAGATGAAAAAGAATTTGGTCTCTTTTTCCCACATGAAATTGAAAGACATTAAGTTTTCCGGAAAATCGTGTCAATTTGGTCTTGCTGTGAAGTAACACCAGTGCTATATATAAATAAAGATATTAGGATAAAAAAATTAATGCAAACTAATGTCTTATTCCATTGCAAGCTGGAATGGCTGCACAAGAAACACAAAGCATTTGGTCTTCATTCAACAGAAGTTACAAGAAGCCATAAAAAATAAGACTTCTTTCCTCTTTTTCTGAAGTTACTCAGAAAGCTACAAAATTAAAAATAACAGATGATTCTTATGAATTTTCCTTCCTGGGAGTTTATAAATACCTTAGGTATTTTTGTTTTGGACTGTGTTTGACATTCACACAGCCCTGTGCAGAAGGTGTATATATAAGATAAGTAGCTCTAAAATGCCTCTTTTAAACATTTTGTAGGCTTTTGAGCAAGCTCTGCACTGAAACATAATTGACATTATGACTTCTATCCTACGTCTTTTAAATTTTAAAAGTGAAACATAAGAAACTGATTACTCCAGCGCACTCCTTCAGGTCACGGTCCAAATATGGCTGTTTGTTAGCAGCGTGGGCTTTCCAAAAAGTTACCTTCACAGGAGGTGAGAAAAGGTGCTCTATGAACTTTGCAGTCCCTCTGGTGAGGCTGCACCTGAGCCAGCTGCTCCCCAGGTCATGCTGAGGCTGGTGCAGGGGTGAGTGTATAATGTTTGTCTTCAGGAAAAAGCAGATTTCTTGAATAAGAAAGGCATCATTGAGATCTTTTAAAGCTCTGGTTGCTTGAGTGAGGTAACTGTCTGCAAAGCAACCAGGCACCTGGTAGGAAAACTCACTCACTAAGGCAGTATTTTGGAATTTGCTAAGATTGGGCATTTATCCGCTGTTTAGTCGGCACCCATCAGGACAGCTACTAATTGAAGCCAAAGGGACCAATCATGGTATAAGACACTGGGCAATGTGAGTAATGATAATACTATTTGGTCTTTAATTAGTCATTTAGAGTTCATTTCAGAACTGGAGAGCTTAGGTTGGATTCACTGCTCCTGCATATGGGTTCCTTGTGGATTAATTTGTGGCTCCCACAGAAGGGGGCTGGTGACTGCAAAGCTGCTGATATCTGCAGGTGTTTGCAACACTTTCCTACCCCTTCCATTCATCACTTGAGAAATTGGAATTTTTCTCCTCTTTTGTCACAAAATATCTGCGGTCTCTCAGGTGTCTCAAATCTTGCAGATTTCTCTAGGTGCCAGCTAATTACAGCAGCTTTGCTGCAGGATAACAAGCCTGGCTACCTCCCAGCTGGTTTCTTTGCTGGTTGTCCAGCTGTTAACCTGACCAGGAAAGTGCTATGGATGGATGTCTGTCACAACACAGTGTTTGTTTTTCCTTACATTGCTGTAAGTCTATTTGATTAGGGTTGAACAGCTGAAGTCTGTGAAAATTAAATTTCTTCATTATTGTCCATTAACATCTGTGCAGGGAAACTGGTTTTAATAAGAATTGCAGAATATTCTAAGTTGGAAAGGATCCTCAAGGATCATGGAGTCCAACTCTGTGAAAAGGGATGGATGGGAATTTTAAACTTTTTTTCTCTTTACTGCTGAGTTTCTTTTAGGAATATATTTTCCTGGAAAATGTTTTTTGTTTTAGTTCCCCTGTCATTTCCTGTATACTTTAACAGGATGGATTACTACTGTGGTGATTACTGCTGAAAAATTCTGGATGGGCAGATAGGATGAGTGATAAATTTTGGTGCACCCTTAGCACCTTAGTGTCCTTTGAGGTCTGATTTTCTTCCTGGGATCCTGTGTTCCGGCTATTGTGATTTGATGTAGATTTCTGCTATGGCATTGCCTCTGATCATCAGATTTGACATTGGTGGGAATTTAGAGAGGTTCTTCTGTGTTAATCAGTGTCTCTGTGTCTCTATCAAGCGCACATTTGCCCCCTGCTGTGTGTAAGCTCCCCATGAACTTATACAAGAGTCTTCTCTAGGCTTTGTTTCCGTGTTTCTGTTTGTGCTTGGCTTGAGTAATTGTATGTGCTGTAGTGAGTAACATATCGTTTGCTGAATTCTGCCAAGAAAAATGTTTCTGATTGTTCATAGTGGCTTTTTTTCTTGTTTGGTGGGGTTGGGTTTTCTTTTTTTCTTTTTTTTTTGGTTGTTCCTGAGTTTTTTTGTTTGTTTTTTTCTTTTTTCTTTCTTTCGTGTTTTTTTTTTTTTTGTTTGTTTGTTTTTTAAATAAGCTGGCTTCTGTAGTACCAGCCTTTGTCTGTTTGGGGAATTGAGTCCTTTGTCAAAAAGTGGTTTTCACCAAATACATCTTGCTATACCAGTATTGAAAGACAATCTCATAATGACAAAGGTACACGTTTTAGCGGTAGTCCCTTTAGAAAGTGTGACTAGGGCTGAGGAATCCATTTGGTGCTTTTGGTCTTCTGTATTGCTACTAATGAATCATCAATAGGATGAGGTCTTGACTGAGCTTTAAGTGGACACAGCTTCAAAGGAGAGCTGCTGTTACACCTACAGTGAAATCTAGAGCTCAGTATCCTGTGAAAGATGAGCTGCTTTTGTGTAGGGGAGTGGCAACTGGACTCAGTGCTGAGCTGAAGCACAGCAGCAGCAGTCAACTTGAACATGATTGCTACAAGATCTGCTTGTTCTCACCAAAGTTGGTCTCTAACAGAGGCTCCAGTATGGACTACCAGGCCTAAGTTTGGGACGGAAATTGCTGAGGGTAGATGGGCAAAGCAAAAAGGATGTGCATTTTTGCCATATCTGAAACAGAAACACTAGAGATTCAGATCCTGTCTAGAGCCTTACCCTGTAAAAATAAGTCACAGCAGCACAGGAGTAGATCCTCACCCAGCTCCACTTTATGAAACTTGAAGGTCTGGCCTCTCTCAGTCCCCAGCTACTGCAGTCTAAAGCTGCTGAAGAGTCTCATAAGAATGTGTAGGTACTGTTATCCCTATTAAAATAGGCAGGAAAATGAGCCACAAGCAGTCATATACTTTAACAGTTAGCAAATTAAAGCTATAAAAAGAATTGTGCCTACCTGTCCTCAGCAGTTTCCTGGTTGCTGTATTTATTGAGCCTATTCCTCTTGTCTGAAACATACATCTGAGTATACAAGTTTTCATGCTGCTGCTTAGCATGGGCAAAGCAGAGAATTTAAAAATTGACCTTTTTGTGGAGTGAATATTTTCAGCCCTCCATTCTTTTACTTTTCTGCTTTTTCACACTGTTCTCTGAGCTCTGAAAGCTTTTAATTTTATTGTGTTTGACTGTCACCCCTGAGGATGTGACTCATCGGTGAAGGGATGGACACCAAATTTGTGTTCTGCAGTTTCTTTGTAGGGACACATCTGCCCTGAGGCAGTTCTGCTTTTTAAGTAGCGGGGGATTTTAGTGAGTAGAAGAAAGGTGGTTTTGACTAGGAATGATAAAGGTTATCTAGTCAAGGCTTCTAAGAAAAATGCTCACCAAAATTCCTTCCATTGTATGTTAATAGGGTTTTGTGTCAGAGTATGGTCTGTGGAGGCTGCACAAAAGGATGAGGACATCCTAGAGGGCCTTCTTTCCCTATACAGTTCTGAGCTTGGAAGGGTCTGCTTTTGAGTACCATTCCAGAAAGATTGAGGTAATCTTACTGATGGTACAGAAAAAAACAGTGGGGTGTACCTGTGCTCTGACACAGAGTGCCACAGAGAGCTCCCAGCAGTATTATTCTCTGTGCAGCTATTTATTCTTTCCTTTGTCCCTTAAGTTGTTCCTACTATCATGGTGTCAGGATGCCTTGGGGGAATTTGACAACTTCCGTGAGCTTGTGCTGACTAAATTAACAAACAGTATGTATCAGCTAGCTAACCTGGGGCACAGGTAGTTGTGGTTTACTGGACACCACTTGGAACCAAGTCACAAAATTTTGCACTTGGTCAGATACAAATCCCTTTGGAGTGCTTGGTCTGGCTTGTGAAAGGCCCATAGCTGTGTCGAGCTAGCTGGAAATACTGATGTCTTTACTTTTTAAAATTCTGTTGTGGTCACCCCTGGCTTTATACTCTCTGTTCAACCCTAAGGAAAGGACAAAGACCTTTTTCCAAAAATCAGTTTTACTAATTAGCAAGAAGTACTCTGTCGCATGAGGAATAGTTCTTCTGATCCTAGAGCGTTTACAGCTGACATGATGGGTGCAGTTTGAAGTGAATGGAAAACAGGAGTATTAGACTGGAGGTCTTGACTGAGAACAATCGTGAGATGTCTGCATGATGCAGTGACTTTTTCTGGTTTTCATACCTAGGAAGTAGCTTACCAGTAACGAATCTGGAAGCACCTTGCACTTGTAAAATTGAGATCAGTATGACGGATCATGTGTAATGGATATAGTAAAGCTGTAGTATTGAGTCTTAGTCATAATGGTTTTTTTGAGTGACGGTGTGTGGAGCAGCAAAGCATTTTGAAATACACCTCGCCTGCAGACCATTTTGCTGACTGGCCTGTCTGGGAGATGATGGGCAAGAGTCCTGTGGAAGGGAAAGCTGCTCAAAGCCACTTTTGATCTTGAAAATGTGGTAAATAGTTTTTGTCTTTCAACAAATTAGGCCCAGAAATGCTTATTCTCTGAGTGTCTGCTGGTTTAGGGCATCCTGGGAAGGCATTTTATGTTGTGGGTGAGTTCAACAAACATATACAATATTTTTCAAAGTCCCTCACTACCATCGAAGGAATTACTGTGGTTTTGCTTTATCAATTAAAAGTGACTACAGATGTGTAAGAATCTAACTTTGTAAGCCCATGAATTTGAAGTAAATGAATGCATTTCATCCAGCTTCTTGTGGCCTTAATCTTAACAGGTTTTGATAATACAAGAACAGGGAAAGGACAGCTTGTCGTGATGGATAGTTTAATCTTTCCTGCTGGTTAAGATACACCAGGCCAGTCTAGAGAACTGAGAAGTATAAATTGCCCTTTTAATACTGATAAACAGTAACACTGGGGGAAGGGAATGTAAAAAAATGTTATATCTTAATTGATATTACATCTTAATTGTTCTCTGCCGAGATCCACAAATCTGCTTCATCCTTGAAGTTTGCTGTTTACTAAATCTCTTCACCCCACAATAATTGTTTCCTCAACCCTTAGTAGATGGTGACATCATCTGTGGTGCAGCAGTAATTGTACAACAGTTTCATGATGGGAATTTTTGTTCATGCTTATTATATGACCAAGGCAATCAGCTGGCTAAGAATCTGTCTGCCCTTTCTGTGGCTTCAGTCAAACTTATAATGTAAATGATGTTTTAATACAAAGGGAGGGAGGTTAGATAATCCCCCTAGTCCCTTACAAGAGAGTAAACTGTGTTTCTTCTTACTTCAGCCTCTTTGACAGAATAGAAAAGGAATAATCGGGGAACAGACTGAAAATATGCAACTTGACTTAATCGCAAAACTGTAATACTGTCAGTGACAATTGAAGTGTTTGTTACACCCAGCCCCTCATTCTGCCCTGGGAAAAGACAGGTCCTTGTCAAGAACATCTTGCCTCTCTAGCAGGCAGTGCAGGCTTTTGTCAGATTTTCAAGCTGGTCTGACATAAGAGAAATTAAAAATCCTACAACCAGCCAATTGATGACCAAGCAGCCTACAGCTGCCACAGCTTGGGAGTACAAGGATGGATATTATTTGAGAAGATCTAACATGGGAACAGAGAATGAAATTGAGTCTAGACTGAGTATCAGGTCAATATTTCCCAGCAGTGAGGTCTAACAGATTGCAGAATACCTCTGGGAAAACAGTAGCAGAAATTCTGTTACATATTGTTCTCTGTGTGAGTGCTCAAAACCAAAACCCAGCATACGGCCCTATAAAGGGCAGTGCTGTGCCGTTAGGGCCATAGAGCTTAGGGAAAATGATCCCATTCAGAGGAATGGGACTGCTGACACTGTGGTGTTGCATGGAAGGGGTGATGCTGGCGTCTGAACTGCTTTCTGTAATGCCTGCCTGGGTCACTAGTGGCTCCCCAATTAACTTGATGCTGTGACATGGACTCTGGATTTTAAGTGCAGCCTATATAAACCTTCTGTAATTGTTTTATATGAGCCTGGGAGGGCAAGCATGGAGGAATTCCTTTCAAAGAGTAAAAAAGGACTCATTTGACATTTCTTAGTAAGTTTGAGAGGTGGAATAAACTTAAATATCCCCTTCAGTTTTTTTAGGAGAAATTCCATTTGCGTGTTACACCGTTATTAGCAGAGGCAATGGGACAAACATTGGTATCCTGTTAATTATAGGCGTGTTAATGATATATATTTCTGTAGTCAAATAGCATTGCAAGTCTATTTCCTGTCTTAATTTTGTGCTGTGCTGTTTGAAATGTTAATGAAGCCAGAATTCTCAAAGGTCATCCTCTGAATGCATTTGCTTTTTTTCCTGTTTTGTTTCAGAACAATTTAAATGAGGTTTTGTACCTAATGCCGCTAACAATGTTAACTTTCCTGTTTAATTAATGAAGGTGTGGGAACATCTCTGCCCTGGTCAGTGAGTTAAATGAGAAAAGCTCTGTATTCTTCTTTAAACCATCCCTTGGCATTTTCCTTCCATGACATGTATCCTGTCTCTCCACTTTCCCCCAGTAGTCCCTACCACTTTCTTTTCATATGCTGTGTGAAAGAATGGTTTAAAAAAAAAAACAAAAAACCCACCACAACCCAAAAACAAACAGAAAAGTGCAAATATAGCAGAACTGAGCATTGTGTTTTCCAAGGAGCCATTTATCATCCTTGGAAAGGTTTGATCCTTCACAAATAATAAAGGAAAGGACTGGTAATTGCTGTTTTCAGCTAATTGACAGAATTGTGTCAGGAAAGAGGGAGAATTTCTGAATTACCTTTGCTGATGACACTTGAAGGTTGTTTTAAACTTTCAGTTGCTACCAGATTGAGAGACTGTCCCTTGTCTGTGCTCATCATTAATCCAGTAGGCGAGTTTCATTTGTTTTTAATACTATTAAATGCCAGGCAAACAGTAAGTGTAAAGGATGTTTCTATCAACTTGGTTTAATATTGTGAAGTAGATCCTGATTCAGTTTCTGCTTTGAAATCTTTCTGTGGGTTTCACTGAAAAGTAGATGGAGGCTCTCAAGTATTCAGTGGTGGAATCATACTCTAACCTCTTTGGAACAAAAATGTCAATTAGGTAGAGCACATGGCAAAAGGCATCCCACACCCTCTCCCCACCAGGCAGAAGGTGAGACACAAGTGATTGGATACGAGTTCCTGCTTGGGGCAGTGGCAGAAGTTTCTCTTGGACTACCTTGCCTTCCTGGGTGCCCTTATACAAAAGATAACAGGCTCTGAAATTAGAAGGACAGGAAGAGGTGGATGATGCTGGTGAAGGATCTGGAGAACAAGTCTGATGAGGAGTGGCTGAGGGAGTTGGGGCAGTTTAGCCTGGAGAAAAAGAGGCTCACGGGAGACCACATTGCTCTCTACAACTTCCTGGAAGCAGGTTGTAGCAAGGTGGGAGTTGGCCTCCACTCTCAAGTAACAGCAATAGGCCAAGGGGAAATAGCCTTAAGCTGTACCAGAGGTGATTTAGATTAGATATTAGGAAAAATTTTTCACAGAAAGGGTTATCAAACACTGGAACAGGCTGCCCAGGGAAGTGGTTGAGTCACCATCCCTGGAGGTATTTAAAAGATGTGTAGATGTGGTGCTTAAGGACATGGTTAGTGGAGTACTTGGCAGTACTGGGTTAACAGTTGGACTTGATAATCTTAAATGTCTTTTCCTACCTACTTGACTCTGTGATTCCATGCTAGAGGAGGCGAGATCAGGTCAGCCTATCCCCCGCTTCATGACCACATTCCAAAAAAAGAATTTTGTCATAAGTAGCTCCTTTCTGAAGGGAAGAACAGATGCAGTCTGCCAACCAGACTCACTTTTCAGGGAAGTATTCTTTGGGATTCTAGTTAAAGACATTGCCAGGAAACTTCCTAGTTTGGTATGTTCCTCAGATTATTATCTGTTACTGCTTTTTCATGGGTGTACTGATGAAGTTACACTGAGAAGTCCAAGAGAGACCAAAAGAGATTTCAGGGCTTTGGGGAGATTGTTAAAGTGATCAAAAGCCCAGCTGGTATTTTCCTTTATCCCTTCCCGTTGTAGGGAATGACATCAGGTAGATCCAGCTTACCCATACCTGCCTCTGAGGCTGGTGTTGCTGACCCAATAGGAAAGTCTTGAATCATGGGAAACATCAGACTTGGAGCTGTTGTTAGAGTCTACGGGTTACTCAGCCAGGATGACGACACCAGTGTATTGTTCTATAAGGAATTAAGAGATTTCTGTAGATCAAGTGCCCTTATGCTTATGGGAGACTTCAGTTTAACTGGGACAGTGACAAAACAAATATGAACAAGTTCAGGAAATTCCCAAAGCATATTGAGGATAAGTTTTTGATAGGAGTTCTAAGGGAGCTGACTAGAAAAGGTAGCCTCCTCTACCCATTCTTTGTAAATGGAGATGGTTTCCTGGGTGAAATGATAATTGGTGGCTGTCTTGGCCATGGTCATCAATAAATGCTTGATTTTACAAGCTTTAATATGAGAAGAACTGTCAGCAGAACGTCTCCTCTGGGTTTTTGAAGAGCAGACTTTAGGCTGCTTGAAGAAATAGTTAGTAAGGTCCCCGAAAAACCTGCTTTCAAGGGTAGTGGGTTGCTGGTGGCATTTAAGAACCATCTTTAGGAGTGCAGGAGCAGGCAATTCCAATGTGTCATGTCAAGGAAGCAGGACAGAAGCCTGGCTTGGCTTAACAGGGATGTCCTGGAGCTTTGGCAGAAAATGAAAGTGTGTGTACTTTGGAAGCAAGTTCAGGCTGTGCAGGGAGGACTACAGAGATGCTCTTCACTAGTGCAGGGAGAAAATTTTTATGGCCAAAGCTCAGTTGGAATTGAAGCTTGCAAGTAGCCTGGTGGATAAGAAAAAACTTTTCAAGGTATGTTAATAATAAAAGACCCCTGAAGTAAATGTTGGCCTGTTACTTGAGGAAGTTGGTCACCACACAAATACGAATGAAGATAAAGCAAGGGATGTTTAATGCCTTTTTTTGCCTTGGTCCTTAACACTGATGATAGGCCTTGGCACACCTAGAGGCCTGGGTTGGAGGACGCCAGCTGGGGGAATGATAAGCTCCCAGCTCACTTTAAAACGGTATAGGATTTGCTGCTGCAACTGAACGTCCATAAATCTGTGGAACCCAATGGGATTCATCCCAGATTACTGAAAGAGTTGGTCAATGTTACTGTGAGACCTCTTTGATATTTAGCAACAGTCTTGGCAATATGCAGAGGTCCTAGTAGACTGCAAACTAGAAAATACTTGTTCCAGTTTTCAAGAAGGGCAAGAAAGAAGACCCTGATAATTACAGGCCTGTCAACCTCCCTTTGGTGTCTGATAAAATTATGGTGAAGTTTATTCTGGGAGTTACTGAAAACGTCACTTGAAAGACAATATAGACATCGTCAAACCCAGCAAGTTCACGAGGGGGAAGCCATGCCTTGTTAATTTAATATCCTTTTATGTGTCAAGGTTATCCTTCTAGTGGACAAAGGGATAGCAGTGGATGTGATTTTTTTCGTTTTTTTCTTTTTCTATTTTTAACAGGGTTTTTGATTCTGTCTCTCACAATATCTCACTGGACAAAATGTCCAGCATACAATTAGACATGTACACTATATGCTGGGTGAACAACTGGCAAAGAGTTGGGCTCAAAAAGTTGTAGTAAATTGGATAGCATCTGGCTGGCAGCCAGGCACTAATGGTGTTCCACAGGGCTTCATTTTAAGGCCATTTTTCTCATGGTTCAGTGCACTGTAAATTTGCTGATAATACTAAATTAGGAGAAGCTGTTGATTCCCTTGAGGGCAGAGATTCCTTACAGAGAGATCTTGATAGATTAGAGAACTGGGCAATCACCAAGTATATGAAATTTAACAAGAACAAATGAGCATTTCTGCACTGGGGGGAGGGTAATTCTAGATGTGCATATAGATGGGGAAGGAAGAGGTTGGAATTAAGACCATCAGAAAGGGATTTTGGGGTTTTGGCTGATGACAAGCTCCGTATAAGTAAATAATATGTCTTGGTGGCCCAAAGGACCACCTGAACCCTATCCTGGGATGCAGTAAGAATGCTATAGCTAACGGATCAAAATAAGTGATATATCTCAATGTTGGTGTGGCCTCACCTCGAAGTACTATGTGCAGCTTTAGGCTCCATAGTATAAGAAGGAGTATGAAATATCAGAATATGTCCAAAGATGGGCAACAAAGATGGGGAAAGGACTAGAGGGCATGACTTAGGTTCTGAGGATACTAAATTTGTTCAGCTTAGAAAAGAGCAGGCTGAGGGGTGACCCAATTGCTGTCCAGAATTTGCTCATGACAGGGAGGAGAGAGGGAGGGAGGTGCTGATCTCTTCTTTCTGGTGTCCAGTAATAGTAAATGGCTTAAAGATGTGTCGGGGAGAGTTCAGGCTGGACACTAGGAAAAAGTTCCTCACTGAGAGAGTGGTCAAGTACTGGAAGGAGGCTCCCTAGGGAACTGATCTTGGCCCCAAGCCTGTGGATGTTCAAGAAGTGTTGGGAGAATACTCTTAGATTTACAGTTTAACTTGTATACTGTTCTGCATGGAGGCAACATTGCACTTGATGCCCATGCATTCTTTCTATTATTCTGAACTGTAGCCCGACTCCAAGTTTTTAAGCCTCTGATATAGTGGAGTGAAGAAGAAAATGGCCGAAATGGTAATATGCAGATTTTGGTCTTTACTGAGTTAATCAAAACTGGAGTGAAGGGAGAGCACAGGGTTTTAATGAGGTATTTGATTGTTATGCTTGAGTGTACCTGTAAATCTATGCAGGTGAGGCAAGCCTGACAGCTTTGGAAGTAAGCTTGTTATTGTTCTTGTGATTTAGATATCATGGTCAAACTGCATGTAGGGGGAAAGCGCACAGACAGAATTTTACCTACTTCTAATATGAGCAACCCAGAACTTACTTCTTGTTTCTTCCATGAAGGTGACTTTGGTCCATATCTTACATTTCTCATTTCACTACTGAGATTTTCAGTGCTTTTTACCTTTACTGCCTAGAGCTGGAGAGTTCCTCAAATATTATTTTTATAGCACGTGTTTCCACCCACATCTTTGAATTTGCATGTTAGAGCTCTTCAAGGGCAGCTTTCCAGGCTGTGGACCCAACTGGCATTCAGGTGCAGCGGGCACTTTATCAAGCTTCTGAGTGAGGTTCAGCATGTGCACAACATGCAACCATAGCACAGGCAGTGCTGCTTTGTCCCTGTGTGGAAGATGGGGAAACATTTACCCTGTGGACAACAGCTCTGGATACAGAGAGGAGACCTGTATGGGAAGAAGTCTGTGTTACTTGTAGCTCAAGAACACACATTAGCTTAAAACCAGGGTTGTGACCATGCAACCCTCTAATGTAACACAACTGCAGAGGTTGGGGACCTCTTAAAATAATAGTGCAAATGAAAGCTGGGTTTTGCTAATGCCAGCTACAGGCAAGGTCATTTTCTGAGGATGGCATTACTGCAAAAATTAAACAAGAGTGCCGTTGGACTTGGCAAAGCTCAGGGGACAGGTTTGTGGGAATACTTGCCCATGGAGTGCAGCAGTAGAGCTGCCCTAGATCCTTTTCCTGATGCTGCAGGGGAAAAAGGCTCTTTTTCTCCCTGCTTCTTGCTGAGGTTTTCAAGCAGCAATTGATGCAAAGGCTGATCTCAGCTTAATTTGCAACTGAAAACAGACCAGAAAACCTACAGGCAGAGATTGTCCTCTACTAAATGTTAAATGAAAATGAGGGTTTGGAAGAATGTATACTGGGGGTACGTCTTAGACAAAAGTTTCTTATGCTTCTGCTCATGAAGTTTAGAGCAGTAATCTCCCCTTACTCCTCCCTCCCTGCCCACAACCCCCTCCCCCCCAAAAAGGCAAGAAACCTCCCCCAAAAGTGCAAAGAAAAAGATGCACTGAAGTGGGGTTGTGGGTAGTCCCCAACCCAAACTACTGGGCAATACCATCTGCTATACCCTTGTTTTGGGAGATTAAACAGTTTAGCTATGTGTGTGTTAGCCACACTGTGCTATTATCCAGCTGGGAATTTTTTTATCATTATAGATTTAATCACAAAGTCTGGTCTTGTACCCAAAGCACTAGCACATCCATCAAGATAGATTTTGCTCTCTACGGCTTTTTATTTTATTTTCTTGAAATAAAGACTATATATTTGGTTTCATATTAGAAATCAGCTTTGAGAGAAGATGGATGTTTTTAGCAGATATTGGTATTTTATGATATTTACAAGGTACGGAAAAGTGCAGAAAAAAACCAACATAACAATAGCTTTTCCCAAGTAGCCCAAACAGTTAAATAGAAGTTTTTTGTAAATCCCTTGCAAAAAATATCCTTTTTGTTTTGTGAGGTAATTATGGATTGTCATGAGCACTCCTTGCTAATCAGGTTTAATGACACTAAACCCAAATCACATTATAGTTATTTTCCAAAGCTGTGTTGGAGACATGCTGCATTAACCCTAAAGAACAAAGCATAGAGATGACAACAAGAGTAAGAATAAAAAGAAAAAAGGAAACAGAAGCAGAATCACTTGTGGCCCTCCCTCCTGCACAACGAGGGTGGCACAGCAGTAGAGGAACAGCACTGGTAAAATTAATGATAGATAACACTGTCCTTGACTCCTCTGGGAATCTAAAGCACTCTGGAAAAATATTTGCTCTTAATTTTTATTGTGAAGTCTAGCTGATTTAGCTAACAGAAAACCTGTGTATTGTTGGGTTGCATTGTTTTAGTATAATGTGTTACCTCTTTTTGCTTGCTAAGTCTAACCTTCAGAAGTTCAGTACCAAGAGCCATGACTGATCCTCAGTCACGAGCTCACAAAGTAAAGGAAAAGCTTGGAGGCTTGAGGGGTAGAGGAAATACCTACAAGAAACTGATGGTAAAATCTCCCACGTCTGGTGATGTGTGAGGCTCCAGCAAATGGAGCCTAGTGAAATCATAACACCAGATCAGCTCTGCTGACCGTAGTAAGGACTGAAAGGTGCAGCCCTCAGCAGGTCCCATCCCTCTGGGAGGCGGTTTGCTTCTGGTCTCTGCAGATCTGTTGTGTCTTCTGAGGGCAGCACATAACAACAGTAAAGCTGGTGTGTGTTGCCTGCTATCTTCCATACTTTACATATGTAAAACCACATACATTCCATATGTTGTTGAGGTGGAATAAACATTATTTGTCACTTAACATGTTAGGTACTGTCTCTCTGGAAAAGTAATGCTTTGTAAAATCAGTAATGATGGAGTCAGTTTGAAAAAAAAACCGTTTTGTCCTTCTCCCCTCCCCCGCCCAAACAATAACAAAAACCCAAAAACAAAACAAAGGGAAAAAACCACAAAAAAGCAAAAAACCACACACCAAAAAACCCCCAAACAAACAAACAAACAAAAAAACCCCCAAAAAACCAAAACCAAAACAAACAAACAAAAAAATAAAACAAAAAACCCCAAGAAACCTAGAGGTAAAAAAATTTGCATGTTTCTCTCCTGGCTGGATAATAATTTTGCAAAACCTGTCCATATAGGCTGTGCTTTAAATACAGAGTTGATAGGCATTTCACTGAGGTGAGGAAGATATATGACCATGTTAGAAGTATCTTAGCATTCATATATGGAGCATACTTTTACATATATGCATCTTCTTAGCCCTGGGAAGGAAGTGCACTGACACATTTATATAAATTTTGCTATTTTGTCATGTACACTCATTACTTAAAACCCTCCTTGTCATTCTTAATATGTACTGTGGGGAATGATATAAATTGCCTTGTGAATTTCCCTCTGTTATAATTTTGCTTCCTAACCTCCATAAAACACCAGCAGCACTTCCCCTGTAATTAGTAAATGAGTTATTTGTGGTATTGTGAAGTATTAACTGACTTGTAACTATTGTCTCTTGGCACTATTCGTCTCTCACAAATGGTGCTGTGGTCTACGATATCATCAATCTTTTCTTTGTGGTTCAGAAAAGGAATCCATTTTCTTTGATAAAAGACCCATTGGTCTTTGTGATCTATAAATCATTCTTTCCAAAGAATCCCTTTGAAATACCAACTCAAGGTAGTCTCGCAGAATATCACTTTATAGATTTTTCTCAGGATGGAAGATAATCCTCGTGCCTATCAAAAAAGAAGATCTGTACTATTTTTCACTGAATTTTGCAACTTTCATAGAAGCTCTCTAAAGGCCCAATATTGCCATCTCTAGTTTTGCGTCCTGCACAAAGTTGGAGCTTTTTTGTTGAAGTAGCATTTCTGTAACGTCCGAGTATGAAATGAGTGAATTAAAAGCAGGATTCTATAAGATAGCATTCCTTTCAGCATGGAAAATCCTTAGCCTTATTGATGAGAAACATTGGCATCTTGTGTGCATGGTTTTATTTGTTTGGTTGGGGTGTGTGTGCGTTTGGTTTTTACTTTTTTTGTTTTGCATCCCTGTAACGTTGCTTTAGAGACCCTTTTATCAGAGGCCTCCCATGCAACTAATTTTGAACATATATTCTAGGAGAAAATAATTGTTATTACATGAACTTGTTCTGGCTGTACCTGCCCATATAAAGACTATAGGCCAATTCTTAATAACTGTGTGGTCCTTGGTGAAACAGCTGAAGAGGAAATTGCCAGATGTCAGTGTCATTATGCCATCACACTCTTGCAGATGGAGTGTGTGGTGTCATGAGTCTTTTGGTTTTGTTCTTTGTTTTAATTCTAAAAACATTCATGTTTCCAAGAGCTTTGTTTCTCTGTGAAGGGCAGAAACTTTTCTTCATGCAATCTGAAAATTTCAGCCCTATCTTTAAGGAAAATGCCACACAGTGCAAAAATGACTGAAAAATTTACCAGGGGAGACAGCAAAGCAGTCATAGGGTGGCTGTCTTTCAGTGGCATAAGAAATGAGCAGCACTTAAATGTGCAGAGTTTATAATTTCTTGGAGGCCTTCAGGAACCTGCTGTACAAACTAAATAATAATAAACAATGTAGCTCTTCTACGTAAATAATCCTTCCTGTTTCTAATGTACTGGTTTAATTCCTGCAGTGGAATATTGTTTGCAGTATTTATTTCAAGGTATTGTTATTGAGCTCTATTGTGAAAAGGAAATGAATTTATCTGCATGAAACTACAATGTTGGAGAGGCATTCTGTGGCTGTGTTTACAGTTTTCTTCTGTTTAGTGATTATATTGTATCTTTTTTTTTTTTCCTTCCCTCAATTTATCTTTTGGCTGGCTCAAAGCAGCAGGATATTTGGTGTAGGCTGTGAAAAAGATTTAAGAAGTCAGAGGTACTTTTAATCCAGTCCTAACTTCTTCAGTCCATAACCTGCCTGTGGAAATAATATTATATATCTCTCTTTTTTAAAAAATAGCTTTCTCACAGGGACATCATCAATCTGTACTTTAAGCATTTCCAAAGAAGTGGAAACAGTCATTAGAAGAGTGGTGGTGGGGGAAACCTACTGAAATTGCATCTATAATAATGCTAAACTCCACAGTCCTAAAGAGTGAGAAAGGGACCAAGATTTGAATCTATCTGGAGGCAACCCAGGAGGGGTGGGGTGTTATGGCAAACATTTTCCTCAGCCTATATTTCCTGCTGTGAGGAAAATGTGACGATTGAAGGCTTGTTCAAGGAGTGGGGCCTCCACCACACAGTTGTCTCATCTAAAACTGTATAACAAAGAGCGAGAAACCCCTTAGATCTGACTCTAGGATGAGAGGATAAAAGCGAAAAACTGCACTTCTATTTCTGTTCACTTGTCCTTCACGACATTAGAAATGGGGCGGTTGTTTTTCAGATTTCAGTAAGTCAATTATTTCTTTGCTTTTTATTTGGCTTGTATTATGGGTGGTGTCAAGGTAACCGACAACTACCAAAGCTTAGTGCTGTTCCCATCAGTTTTCTCATCCTTAAAAAAGGGAACTGAACTGCTTTTGTGAGACCCAGCATCCCAAGCTGATCCTCCAGAAGATCTAGAGAAACCAGATACCAGGGCTGGCTCAGCAGCTGGCTCCCGGGGCCTGAGGGGAAGATGAGCTTTCTGGTGCTTGGCATTAGGCAAAGAAAAAAAATTAAATCTCCTTGGCCTGCAGCAGGGTGTTGGGGAAAGGGTTTGAACTCAGGAGAGTTCTTAAAATTTGGATTTAAAGCATCCCTTTTCTTTTCCTTATGGAACTAAGGTGCCAGTTCATTTCTTTCCTCCGGTTAAGTCAGCCCCGCAGAATTGATGTGGAAATCTACTGAATTGCTGTGGAAATCAGTTTCCTGTTTGACTGCCATAAACAAGGAAATCCATATCCTCCTTGCCAGTTGTTCAGCAGAACCAACCTGCTTGTTCCTGGGTGGCTGGGTGAATTGGATTTTGGAAGGATGCTTTGTGTCTTTGAAGACTTTTCTGGCTAAATACCATTAATCTTCAGAGTGATTCAGTTCTTAAGGTAATTTGTGGCTTTCTTCTTTTCTTTAAATCCTTTAAAGGCATGATATAGAAAAACTTCTTTGCTCCAAGATTATCCAATATAATTAGAACAGTGTCACTCATCTTAGTAAAGTCCTTTATACATGTTTTTTTCTGTCTTGTTAAAATTTAAACCCATGGTAGATAGGAAAAGGTGTGATTTATTGTTCATTTATTCTCTCTTTCCCCATGCACTGTACTCCTAAAACTCTTCAGCACTTTTTTGGTTTTGTGACTATTAGGATGTGATGTTGAGCACAGTTATTTCTATGAGGGGATATTATTAGTGTCTAGTGTCGGTGCATCCCCATCCCTACAGTGTAGGAGACAGACTGGAGTGAGGGATATTAATATGGTGAGGTGATGGGCCATGGAATATACTGGGGAGACTGAAGGACTCCTAGATTCTTCTCCTGGGTTGGTTTAGCCATGAGATGGCCAAGCTGGGGAGCCAGGGATCTCTTTGCAGCCTTTCCATCTCATAATGGTGGGCTGTAGGGAAAATGGAATTTTCTTGGTTGCACAGTTAAGGAATAAGAGCCAGTGGGCAGAAATAACTGCATTGGAAATTCTTATGGGATAAAGGGCAAATTCTCCACAACAAAGGGTACTTAAGCACAGGAACAGTGCCCAGGTAAGCTGCGGACTCTCTAAGACTTGCAAACTTTGATGGAGTGAGGCTCTGAGAAACCTGGTCTAATTTTGAAGCTGGCATGGATTTGAGCAGGGGCCTAGATTACCTGTGGATGATTCTTCCAACTTGTGTTTTTCTATGATTACTAAAATAACGTTTTGGTTTTTTTCTTGTAAAAAGTCTAGCTGCAGTGTTATTTTCAGCTAACATGTTGGCTTTGCTGGTATATCTGCTGTGAATCCTTCTGGTCCTCCACCAGGACCTGAATGTGGCTCGTTGATCTCTGAACTCCAACTTGAGTTGTGTCTTTGCAGGGTCTGTGAAACAGGTTGCTCTCAATTCCAGCGCCTGGGATGATAAATGAGCTGACTTTTCTCTGCTTCAGTGCTTCACCTTGCTGTGGACAATTTTATTGCCCAGACACAGCTTCTGTCTTCCTTCTGCAAACACCTTAGTTTGGTGGAAAGCTGACTGAGAAGTCATGGGGCACTCTTCCCTTTTGATTTCTCATCACTTCAAATTTTATTAATTTAATACGATTTAAGCCACTTTTAATTAATGAGAATTTGTGTTACTAGATGTGACATTCTCTCATGCCTTGTAACCATGCTGTTTAGTAGACGTTGCCATTTTTTATTATAGAAGGTATAAAAATATATAATCCAGTCCTGAGTTAGCTGCATATCTGTTTTCCAAGTATTTTCTTTGGTTTGGTTTTCTTATTCTTTGGACTTGTCTATTATTGTTGAATCACTTCTTTGTTTTTAAGTATCAGAATTTATTCCTCTGTGCATGCAGTGATAAAACCATCTTCTAGTTTTTTTCAAAGATTTGACTGAATTTTTCACCACTTGATTCCTGGAAAGGAGAGGTTTTTTTGTAGCCTGACAGATCTGTAACGATTTCTTGACCATGTACCTCATATTCTTTGTCAGAAGTTGCAATTTCTTACAAATTGCTGAATAACTGCATGGTGTTTTGCTCGCTTTCTGTTTGTGCTGATTCCCTTGAAGCTTCTTCCATTCCCTATTTGTCATTACTGTAGTCTACCCTCTGTTCAAAGTTCGGTTTTCTTAGTTTTACAAGCATTTGGCATATCCAGTTGTCCCATGCGAAGCCTCTCACAAGCCTGATCTTGCCTAGCGAATATGTTTCCAGGATTTCATGAGTTATCTTTCACCTCACAGTCTCCTAGGAGGAACTCTTTCCCTCTACCCTCATGACAGGGGGTGGTAGTGGTGCAGGGCACCGGCCTAGATTGCTCACTTGCCAAAAGGATTTTATAGAAAGCTGTTATTTGCAGACATTTCTCCTGCTGTGTTTGAAGGACACACTGAGTTTTCACAGGAGCCTATGAAAGCAGTTTAACAGCATGCAGTCATGCAAAAGCCTGTCTCTGGGGACAGGAGGAGGGAGGTCTATAAAAATCTAATACGTCTTCATTCTTCTTAGACTCAGAAAAATGAGTCTAATTCTCATTCTTTGTTGTGTAAGAGAGTCAGAATTCAACTTCATATTCTGAAAACTCTAATTTTGGTTTGACAAAATGCTGGAAAACATTGGGAAATGTTCAATAGTCATGCTAAATGCTAATTAAGTTTTCCTCCTAAGTGCTTTGAGCTTAGAAATATTTTATCATTTTGATTGTCCTCAAAATCCATTTGAGTGCTCTGAGGAGCTCAGGAATTGCCGTAAACTGCCAGATGCATTGTCCATCTCACAATCTCTCCAGGAGAACAGGGAAGGTTACAAAGTCACCTGAAAGCCAGTTCTGAAGTGGTGCTGGTTCAGTTCACATCATGAGATGTGATTACATCCTTAATACTTTTGAATGGTTACTGTGTGTGATTACAGCATCCTTTCTGTTAATCTTGACCTAAACCCTCCATGGCAAGGCTTTTCACAGCTCAGCTATGCACTCATTAAGGCTTTATTTGTAGATTATAGCTGAAGGTTTCAAAAACCACAAAATCTAATTGCTACAGCTGTGCAACTGAGGTAATGGAGATCTTTAGAGAGGACCTGTTAGTGAAATAGAGGGCTAAGGAGCAGGATGTCAGTAATCCATCAAAGGACTAAGCATGGGCTGTGGAAGACTTGTATGGCTCTGTACAAGAACAAGTGGCTGGGAAATTTGCAGTGTAACATCCCTAGGTAACAGTTTAATGTGAGCTCTGTGGTGCTGCTAATCCCTAGAGTTTGTGAGCATGTTTTCACTGTGGAGAAAATAATTAGCCAAATATAAAAAGTATCATAGATGACAATCAATAAAACAGTGTGCAATACAGCATGATTGTATGATAGCATAGATAGGATGAAGCCCACAGTTTAGGTTCTTTGGATTCAAACAGCTGGAGTGCTCTGGGTACAACCTCTAGCTGTTTTATTACCAGTGATGGGATATGTTTACTATTTGCCAAATATAACAGTAAGTTCAACATTAAAACATGATAAATTAAGGTTGACAGAGTCAGATTCTTTGAAAGAGGTGGGATAAGAAATGTCTTCAAGAGAGGTGAGACAATCAATGGGTGATCGGTTCTATTCTGTTAGCAGATTAGTGGTGGATTTTTTTTGTTTGTGTGTTTTGCTTTTTAAATTTTTTTTATTTTAAAACTTTTTGCTATCTAATCTTTTTCCAGCCACATTTTCTTAAGGCAAAATTATTTAAGTACCAGCTCTATTTACCCATTGCGTTTTTTGTGTGCATGCTCCTTTGCCCTCGTAATTTTTTTGGTAGAGGATAGCGTCTTTCGGTTGACAAGGAACTTTTCTACTGTGTCATTTTGCAGGAAAGAAGCTTAGATTTATTCTCCTGTGCAGGGTGGGATGTGCTAACATTAAAGTCAGTAGAACTGCTCTGATGCAAAAATACTTTATATATATTAGGAATCAAGTTAAAGGAATTTTTTCAGCAGCTTGGACCAAACTGGTTCCCTGGTTTTGGACCCATTTGCTGCTTTGCTTTATGTGTCATAGGTCTGCAGTCTAGCTTTGGTATGTAAGAAATTTCTGGAGCTCTTGCAGATTTTGTTTCAAGAAACTCTTCCCTAGTCTGAGTGGGTGTTTCTTACAGACTTCAAATTAAATTCACAAATAACTTGTCTGCATGTATATACCCCCACTGGCTCTGTGCCTCAGCACACACCATAGTATTACAGATGAATTCATTAAAATGCTCAGGCATTCATTGCTGACATTTGTTCTGTTTAATTGAAATAATTTCTTCACCTTTTAAACTTAGCTTTTATGACACATCAAAACTTTGGAACATTGTCTTTTCAATTATTTATAAAGCTTACAAGTTATTTCTTAATTTCATGTTTAGTTGTCCCAGATTGTGTTTTTATGCGAATAAGTAGTCATATAAGAGCATGCCCTTCATCTTAAGAATGCTGCCTAAAGTCTAGATTCCTAGGAAATGCATCTTCTATGGGCTATAGGATGAATGTACGACACAAACAGCTCTGTTAAAATGCATAGACCATAGTGATGTTATGCTTTTGAATTAGTTTTAATCAGTTTCTGTTCCTTTGTGATGTAATGTGCCCATTGCTGCATGTGGCCTGGCATCTGCAGACACCTAACTGAGGATTTCTTTATAACTCTACTACATTGCAACGACAGAAAATGCAGGACACCTCTGTCTTCACTTAAGCTTGTTCCAATTTACTGAAAGCATGGAGATTTTCACGGCTGAACCTAAGCTTGGCTGCTTGAACTTACTGATATATAGGCGTTCTTTACCTTGAAACATCCATTCTGCCCATTTGTAATTGAGCTGGAACAGAGAAGGAAAGGAGGGTAGGGGTTTATTGACAGAACTGCGTGTTCTGTGTTCACAGGCTTCAGCACAGTCTTGTATTATCAACTGAAACATTGCTTCCCCAGCATATAGCGGCTCTCTGGCTGTCTTAATCATTTTGCATTCTAACCTCTAACAGTGCCTTCAGTGTGTTAGTACCAGCAGGGTCACTCTGTAAATGAATCTGAAGAAACTTACCTTTTTTTGTTGTGTTTGAAGGGGAAGCATAAAAGCCACTCCTGCAGCATAAATAGGTTTTGCCTGAGTGCAGAAAACCCCAAAGAGTTTTGTGTTTTTACATATATGAATATTTTCCTATATTGCTACATCTGTAAAGACACTGAGGAAGAACAACCTGGTTAAGCTCATCTCCCTGTGGGAGACGTCTGTTCCTGAGAAAGGCAAAGGCTCAGTTTTTCAGATTCAGAGGCTTTTTTTTCCCCTTCCTGACTTTTTAAACTTAATTTGTCCAGCCAGCCACTTGAAAAGGCAGAGATAGCATTGATGTAATTTGCAAGGCCAAGTCCTCAGATCTCCAAACCTCTCCTTTTGCTCATATTGAAGTGTGCACTTCTCTGGACCCCTAGTTTGAGGCATGTGTTTTCACTTGCAGTGCAGAAGTTCTCTCAGTTTTTGGGACTGTGCTCTTTCTAAACAGGAGCACTAATTTTTTTGTAATGTTATAATTGATGATCAGTGTTGGCATAAATACCTTTGCTGTGGGCTGCACAGGGAATTTCAGCAACACAACAGGGTTCTTGTCAAGAGCAGTGGAAAGCAGCAATGTCTTCTAAAACAAAAAATATCTTGCAGGAGTTCCCGTGGAGATGCCTGCTTCTTGATCTTCATGTAAGTGCTGAGAATTAACATTTATAAAAAGATCTTAGTACTAATCGTCCTGTAGGTTCTTTTGAAATAAAATGCTTAACTTTTTTCCCTATTCCCTGAAAAGTTCTTATCGTTGCCTCCTACACTTCTTTCAATGAACACAGTCTCAGATTTATTAAGGCATACTGTGTCCCAGAAATCTGTTTAACTGATTCCCATCCATCAGTCAGCATCACCTTTTTCTATTATTTGGCAGAACAGATTTCTTTGAAGCCTTTTTTTGTAGACCCTGGATATCTCTAACTTTCCTGAAGAAGGGGAAGAACCTATCAGCTTTTTTTTCTAAGGTTGAAGGGTGCATTAGTAAGAGCCAGAAAACTACTTTTCTTATGAATATTGAGTTCTGTTCTTCAGAAGTGGCCTTTCACTCACTCTTTTTAACTCTTAGCCACGAATTTAAGGTCAAAAAAGGCCTATCAACACTAGTTAAAACAATATTTAAGACCAGGCTTATGTAGAAATGTGAGATGTGTAACCATAGAGTATGCTTTCCAAATAAATCTCAACTGGAAATGTTTTGCCTCAGAGGCACACAGTGCATAAGCCTGGTGTAAAGATTAGATTTATCTTGATGCATTGTCAAGCAGTCGTCTTCTGTCCTGCCATTTCTTGTCCATCTTTCCCCTAACAATACTCCTAGTGCCTATCCTGAGGCACTGATCTCTGATGAGCACAGAATAAATTGATTTGCATTTCTGCTTCGTGGCATTGCTGAAGCCTACGTAGAGGGATACAAAGCTAGTGTTAATACCACTTCAGGTATAAAATACTTATGGTACTAAAGCAATCTGGTGGTCTCTGGTCAGACAACAGGCAACCATGGTGACACAAAGACACTTTTGTTTTGAGGACCTGTTATCTTAGCTGGCATCTGGGAATGACTTAGAGCCTCCCCCAGCCAAACATATCTGAGCTTGTAACTGGAGCTGAAAGAGCTCAGCTGCCATGTGAAAGACTTATATCTCCAATGGAGCAAATCAGGAGATAAACACTGAAAAAAGTGGATCAGCAGCAGTTTATACCCAATCTAGAAAGAGTTAAAGCAGATGCCTGGAATCTGCATTCAAGTAAATATGCAATTTCATGTGCTTAGAAGTATGCTCTGGGCATGAAGACTAGGAGTAGTTCCCTTAAAGTGACTCCATTTGCTGATAGAAAAGCTGTATTACCAGACCTACCTCTTTATGCACTCGACAGTCGAGTTCGTCCATGTTTTGAGTAAAGCAGCTTCCTGCCTTTCAGCAAAAGTTTGCAAAGCCTTAGATTACTCATGTCCTTGTTTCTCCTGAGGGTGAAAACTCCATGCAAGATGACAAGCAAGGCACCATTTTCCTGTTTCACAGTAGAATGGCTTTATGCCTTTTCCCGGAGCATATGGGTTAGGCGTGGAGTCTGTACTGAACAGCAGCACTTAGCTAAGTCGCCGATTGCGTATTGAGAAGCAGCTCACAGCCACCCCGCACAACTGAGTGCTGGAGTGCTACCTGCTGCACTCCATCCAAAGGGTTAAACAGGAGAGCTGGGATTGCTGGGGAGTGTAGGCAATTCAGGAGTACAAAAGTGTGTGCATCAGCATCTCTTAAATAGGAAAAGAGGTGGAAGCCTTGAGTCTGAAAATGTTTTACAGGCAGGCAGCACCCACTTGCTTTGATCAAGACTAGAGAAGAGGAGTTAAAGGTGACCTGTAAGAGTCTGCTTCTTTACCAGGTGTAAAAAGAGACTTCAGGCTGGTGTGGATAATAGAGTAAGAGTGACTTAAAGACCT
Organism: Dasyornis broadbenti; assembly: GCA_013397935.1. NCBI lineage: Eukaryota > Metazoa > Chordata > Aves > Passeriformes > Dasyornithidae > Dasyornis > Dasyornis broadbenti. The sequence goes on along the minus strand of VZRN01005010.1, from coordinate 354,422 downwards.
GAGAGACAAGAGCTCAGTGATAGTTGATAGTGAGGAAGAGGAAGGCACAGATTTTGGATGAGTGGAGATCTCCTGACTCCTTGAGGGCAGGTTGTAGTTCATTTGACTATTCAGTAGGAATTCATATTGATTGAATGCAGCCCTTTTCTTCCTGTGAAGCAGAAGCTGATAGAACATTGCAACACATTTCAGCCTTTTCTTGTTTTGTTTTTTTAATATGATTGTGACTAAAGGGAGCAGGTTAGCCTTGTGACCATTCCCAGAGGATGCAGTTCAGACTTGGCATGTGCAAAGAATAACATCTCCCTTTTCATAGGATGTATGGCTTCTATTCAGAGGTGGATTCTGGCCTTTGTGAGGCCCTGAGGAAGATCTGTTGAAAACTTGGATGCAACAGGTAGATAAAGAGCAGAAGATTTAATTAATATTTAACATCAAGAAACCTTGGTCAGCTAATGAAATGAAATCTGTATTGAAGAACAAACAGGAATGGAGATTTGATTAGCTCAGGTTTTCATCAGAAAAGGAGAGCTATGACATTTGAAAGTCAGGTAATGTGCTCTTTACAGAGAAAGACATTTCTGGTTGCTGTTCTGAACACAGATGTAAATACTTGGTTTGTTTTCCAGGCTGTGCCTATGCTATATAATTTAATTTTGGTAGGACCCCGGTGGTTGCTAGCACTGAGATTGCTGGGCCATTTATGCCTGAGGAAGAGTCCCAGTCTTGGCGTTTGGGCTGTGTGCTTTCCATGCCGTGTGGCTGTCAGCATTTGGGCCTGTGACCTTCTTCTGACTGATGCATCCCATGCTCTGGAAAACACACACAAGCACACCCACTACTACACAGGGTTCATAGAGAGGACACATAGAATCACGTCAACTTTGCTATTGAAATCTGTGGACTTTGCCCTTTGTTTATTTGTTTGCTTTTGTACAAGAGTGTGCTCTGTGCATCTTCGTCTAGTTTACAATTGTCAAAATCTGATCTCCCTTGGTGCTCGTACTTGCTTGCTTCCAGAAGGTGATGAGGTACAGGTACTAAGAGAGCTATATCTATTGTGAAAACAAAATGAAAAGGCTCAGATATGCTTGTATGCTTTGTTTTTGTGATTAAAGCTTTTCGTACTGCATTATCTTCAAATCAAACTTGCTGTCAGGTACTAGGAAAATAAACGTTCTAAGTAAAGCCCACTTACTAGGTAATCTCTTCAAAACACAGTCATAGCTCTGGATAGTACCTTATGTGACACTTATTAGATGACTAGTTAGTAAAGGACAGGCAGTTGCTGTAAATAAAACTCAAACCCCAAATGGCCTTTAAATCCCAAGTTATTAGAAAGATGAGTCCTTAACTTCCATGTAATCACTAGCATTGGGGCAAAGAAGATGAAGTGCACTGTGACTAACTCTGCAGCAAGTAAGCTGCAAAGGATCATAGAAGAATACAGGAGAATTGCATGCAGGTGTTTATTTAGTACTTCAGGTTGCTATAAAACCTCGAGGATAAAGATAAGGAAGAAGAATTAGAAGTTTTTACTTGGTAACAAGACAAGACATTTGCTTTGCCTGGTAAATAACTGCAAAGATCAGCTGTGTCATCTGGGTACAATTGTTTTTCCTTTGAAAATAGTGGCGTAGCAGATATGATTTCACTGTGCAACTAAACAATCTTAACATGTTTTCCAAATCAAAATGACACTACACAAACTTGCAGATGACTAGTACAAACTTGGATTAATCGGGAGACCAGCTTTTAGGAACCACTGAAAATACTGACCTGAACGTGCAGTTGTGGTTGCATTGTCAAATGCAAAGTTCTTTGGTGTTTTGTAGTTCAGTGTGTGCTTTTTCATGCGTATATGTTGCTTTTCCTTTGGAAGTTCACAAAAATGTTTTTTTCTCCTTTCCTTCTCAAAAATGAAGGTTGAGAAGTATGTGGCCTGTGGGCATATCAGCATTTATAAAGGGCAATTTTCCTAGGGTAGGATGCTAATTAAACTTGAATCAAAAAGAACTTGAAATAGAACATCTGTTGGGTGAAGAATGTGAAATACTCTGAAATGCCACAAAATGAATTTGAAAAATATTTTACAAGGCACAGTGGGTGATAAGTTGGTCTTTTCTTCGGTCCCAATGATAACAGAATGACCTACACTACACACTTAGCCTCAGGTAGTCCTTATTTAAAAACACTATGGAAAATGAGAGAAGTGGTTGTAGGTGTCGGTAAGCTAAAGTGAATGAATTCAGACTTACCACTTCCTGTGCAAATTAAAGATATTGTTTCATTACCTGCACGGATCTCCACCATCTTCAGGGAAGAGAGGGTTTGTTGTCCATATAACAGTGGATGAGGGAAAGTGGAAATTTCAAAGGAGTTTTAGGCTGTTAATTGCTTAGATACTTATGACTTTAAGGAGATACTTAAATTTTAAGTGTTATCATTTTTATCCCCCTTTTTAAGAGTGTGCTATTGACTGATGGTAGATATCCCATCTGTCCTTAGTGTGTTTCCCTCAGGGAAGCTGTTTGCCCTACACAGGAAATTTCAATGCTGGGCTCTAACTGTGAGTTCCAAATTTAGTGGCCAAATTCTTGAAACTTTCTCTCTGGATCAGGACTGTCTTTCTTCTCTTTGTGTGTGTGCAGGTGTTTGCTCAGCTGGTAACAAGTGTGTTTTTTTGTAAAGCCCCAGTGCAGGATAAAGGCAGTCACAAAGTAAAGTTGCATCAAAGCAAAAGTTTGTTAGGCTGTACAATGTCCACAGCAGGTCTGCCTGTCTTGAAAGTATCACATGGATAGGTAACATGAAATTAGAGTTTCCATGTTCTATGCTGGACTATTTGTTATGAGTAACTTACACAGCTATATTGCAAAAGAGTGATGGGTTCTTTCTCCTAATTCCATTTTCTTTTCTCCCCTGTTAACCAAGTGTTTATGACTGTAGAACACAGTGTATTATCTCTCTGAGCTATCCAAAGAGATTCAGCCTTCACAGCCAGAAAAATACAGTTCTTCAAATGCAACTGATACAGGGAAAATCCTCTTTGTGGTCTTTATTGCTTATTATTGTCGAACAACTTAATAATGTTGACCATGGAACAGCTCTGATTAGTGTTACTGTAATGCATACAAATTTATTTAGGGAAGTGGAAATTCATGTGGAATCAGGATAAATATTCTTAATAGGCTTTATTATTTGACCAAACAGGAGTAATAACTTGTAATTGTTGTATATGTTTTTCTAGGCAAGCCAATAATTTATTTCCAAAACCACTTGTAATTGTATGTGGCCACTTACAGTGAAAAGATTTGTTCTGGTTAATTTTCAGCACATATTTTTTGATCTCCCATTGAAGATTGAACCATGATTGAACTATGAGCTTAGTGTGGTCCTTGAAAGGGACACCCTTGTTATGCTTTACTAAAAGAAAGAGTTGTTCTTATAGTTTTAAAGTGGATTAAATTAAACTTGACAATGCTGCTATGAAGAAAGGGAGTGGGAAGAGACCAGGATCCCTGAAGTCATCACTCAAAAGCAGCACAGCTCTTCATCAATGCCCTGATTATTTCTCTATAATGAGGTATAGGCAGAATCAAAAGGAAAATTGCGTAAACTCCCATTTAGCCTCAGGGTCCTCTCAGGTAAAAAAGGTTTGTGAATCTGCATAGATTTAACAGGGCAAAGTATGTCCTCCTAAGTGCCTTTTCATGGTCTAATTTAACTAAGTTCAGCAAAATGCCCTGTCACCTGAGAGGAATGCCCCAGGTACCAGTAATGCTGTAAGCCTCTTATCTCATTTTGTTGATGATAGTTCAAAGTGTCCTAGTAAATGTGCAAGATAAGAAGGTCACATGGAAATGAAAACCACAAGTGCTTAGAACATGCAAAACTATTCTGAGTTGTTGGTAAATTTGAAAGGCACAGGTTTCCTCACTTGTGAGCAGACTTTGAACGTTTTAATGAAGTCTATGCATCCTGGCAAGTCCCACCGAGCACCTGGCTGTTGGAAGGACAACAGACTTGGTGTGTCTGGGTGATGGACAACTGAGAAGGAGCCTGCTCTGTATAGGTGCCATGGCCTTGTTCCTTGTACCAGCCTGTTGAGTCTGTATAAGGAGAAGCAAGATGCTTTTGAGGTGGAGATGGGAGCCACAGAAACTTTGCCTGGAACTGCTAATATTTGATTAAGAGGAGTTCATTTGGGAGTGAAAGATTGAAATGTTTGTAAAGATCCTTACAGTGAAAGAAACTCATGCTTGGGACCTGCCCTAAAACTGACTGAGTGGGAAAGAAACCTGAGGCTGGTGGCTCCACAGCACATCAGGAGCAGTCATGTGTGGTTATTAGCTACAGTTACAGATAAAGGTAACCTGGTCTTTTTTTATTAAAAACATCACTGATGTTGAGAAAATTAATAAAGGAAGTATTGTATGCTTGCATATCACACTAAAATAGAAGACTTGTGATCTCTATTGTTAATGTATTAAGAATACCCACAAAAAGACTGTAAGAGAGTTTATCTTAGTAAGGAACAATGTGAATGACAGATACCAAAGACCACAATTTCAGAACAGTAATTATTTTTAATGAAAACTTTGACTTTATTTCTTGGTCATTTTAAAACAGATTAAGTTGCCTAGTTTAGCTTTTGCTTCTATCTCCAGAAATGCAGCGTGGTTAAACATAAAGTACCTTCAGAAAATAAAACTTTACTGAAGTGTTATATGGGCACTTGATGTTGAAACAACTTTATTACCAGTTTATAGTCACTTAAAATGTCATTGTCCTATAAGGTTAATTGTTCTTACAACTTCAATAATGACAACTACCTGATTTGCTTTGTGTTGAATTAAGCCATTGTATACTTATGTCTAGAGTCATATGCTTCTTGCATTTTAAATACTCTTATGTAGGTTATAGACATTAACAAAACTTTTTTAGACAGGCTTTCTAAAAGCTGATGTAACTTTTAAATTGTATTTGTCTTCTGCTTGTTTGCTCACGGAGCCATTAAAGAGAGCGAACTAAATGTAAATTACGTTGTAATGTACCTAATGCCTAAGTAAAAGATGCGTCTTGTCATCCTCAAAAGTTATCCCTGTTCTCACCCTTGTACCATTCTGCTCTTTTAGGGAGGTTGAAGAGGGTATTTACTACTCTTAAGGGCTCGGGTACAAAAGAAGAACCTATAGGGACTCTTAAACTGATTCATTTACTATCTACTTTAAAACAGTAATGTAGTGACTATTATGCCCTCAGTATGGGTAAAGAGGAGAGGAAAAGAGATCAGGATGAAAAACGGTGAGGCGTAATGAGTTGTCATACTGACATATAAACATCAAGATGTTTTGTAGGGACATTTGCCTGTGTGCAGTGCTCCCAAGTGTGGTAGAGATGCTGTTTGTGATTTCCCACAAGGGCATGGGCACATGGCTACCCACTATATGCACACAACAGCTTAGCACAGAGCACAGAATGCAATTTGTGGATACATTAAAAAGTATGCGTTGAGAATATAATTCCTCAGGAGCAAATGTATTGATCGTTTGACTCAAATTGTTTCTTAATTGAAACGCAAAACAGCTCCACTTTAAAATGTAGACTACTTGAAATCAGATCTTGTAGGGAATATATAAACTGCATCTTTAAGGAATGGTGTGTCTACTTTTTTCCCCCACTAGCAGATGCTGTTTGTGTTAGTGTATCTCTTTTTTAGTCACAGCAGCAAGATCTGATGAGGTTATCAGATTCTCCTGAATTAAAGAGAACTTGACAATGACATAAATCAGACGTTATTGCTCCATGTATAAATGTTCATTTGTTAGCCCAAGTGGTAGTTCACTTTTGCACAGCTGAGGAATTCCTTTCTTACAAGATACGGTAATAATTCAGCAGGCTTATATATATAAATGACTTCAGTAGCACCCAAAAATGTTTGTTTCTCTTCTGGGGCTTTCCATGATCAGAAGTTTTATTTTTTTGGCCTATAGCATGATATAGAGTAGTTTCAAGCAGAAACTTCTTTTGGTAGATTCACAGATATGTTTCACCTATGATTTTGCTAAATTAAGCATATGTCTGAGATGTTAAATTCCAGTCTTAATTAAACCTATATCAGATTTGAGCATCTGGACCTGGAGTTTTTCACTTCCATTTTATTAGAGTAAGGAATGAGTCTTAAAATCCCAGCTTTTATTCTTAAAATTTAGGGGCTGTTCAGCACTAAACTCTTTTGGTAACCTTGCCTTTTGTGGTTCTAAAAAGAGCATTGCACTAATAGCTGTGTTATGCAGTTAGGTATAAGCATTCTGTATGTTGATAATTCCTGGGATTAACGGTTTCCTTTGTTCACAGCTTTACCAGGCATAACAACAGCTCCTGTATGTCAGAAGCTTTTGTTTAGGGAATACCCTCTGTGCTGTTCTGAGTCAACCTCTTCTTACCAGTGAGGTTTCCAACATGAAAAATTTTTGCATGCTTTTCAGATTTCCCAGCGGAGAAGCTGGACAATTCTAATGTTTCTTCAGGCCTTGAACTTTGTGAAGGTCCTTCTCCTTATGGCTATTTTTACAGGTACAGTTAAAAAGATCAGGGAAAAATATACCACCACCTGACAATAGCTGTATGTTAGCACTCGGTGCATTATATTAACTTCTGGCTTGTTTCACTAATTTAGCACTGGTTTTCAGTGTTTAGTAGGTGGGAATCAAAAGAATCTTGGGCTTTTTTCTAACAGTTTGTGATTTAGTACAGTTTAGAAATCATATCATGATTCTTCCACAGTGGGTCATGAAGGTGGCTACACCTCTGAGTGAGCATGGCCACACTGGTACTTAGAGCCCTGTACTGAGTGATATTCTTTCATGGAGAAGGGGGCTACTAGCCACACTATTTCTGGCCCATAAGAATTCAGTTTTCTTTTAACACATTATGGCAAAACAATTAAGGAGCACATGTTGCTGCATTTTTCCTGAAAGTATTGGTTAGGGCAAAAGCAAAGGGAACTTGGTTACTTCCCAAGAGTGGCAGAGCTAGCGGAATCCCAATCTGTATTTGTGCTTGTTGCTCAAGGGGGCAGATGCTTGATGATGTAAAAATGCACTTGGAAGAATCTCTGAGAAATATTTGCTTCTTTAGATAGTCTTTTGGACAGGGCTATATATATATGTATATATATTCTCTGGAGAAAAACACTCTAGCTCTTCCCATCCCTTTCCAGGCTCCCGTTGGTAGTACTTGCTTTGAAAGGTACAATCTGGTCTTGCTTTGTTCACATATGCACATTATTTCTAGCTTAAAAAGTCTGCAGTGACTAAAAGCAGTTACAGGCTAGGATTCATCTGCCTACAACTGAGTTTCCTTTACAGTCAGTGGAGATCAAATCAGGACAGTCAACAGATCCTAGAGTGTAATTCCTGCTTTCCTAAAGCAGCACTTAAATAGGTCAGATAAACCATGCCTGAGAGGCTTATTTCTTTCCACTGATTTTAGAGGGATAGTAGGTGACAGTTACAGTGCCCTGCAGACACTGATGTTTGGTGATGTGCATCCCACCTGTTGTGTCAGTGGAGAGTGGTTCCTACAGCAGGGTGCCTTCCCTTATGAGGCTCAAGCTCTTCCCTTCCAAAGGGCCGGACTCTTCTGCAAGCCCAGGCATCAGGGTTCATTGTTATGAGTGTGGAGTTCCCATGTGTTTTAAAGTGCTGTGCTTGTGCTAAAAGTGACATGTGACAATTAAAACTTTTGATTTTACATAATCTATAGGAAGGAGGTGGAGGTGTGCTGTCCCAGTTTTTGGTCAAACGGGCTGTAAACTTAGAGCAAATTTGTGATGTATGGAGCAGGGGTTGGGTTATGTGATCTCTGAAGGCTTTTCCCACAGTTTTTAAACACAGTTTATTCTGTGTTTCTTCTGCCAAAAAGTCTTTTTACTGCTTGATTCTTTAGCGCCAGATTTGGAACTGATCTGTATTTAGACAGCTATTCATACCACAAAACAACTCACAGCTTCAGGTGTGGACCCTATCACATTTTCTGACCTATCACATTTGCTGAAGCCAGATGAGGAGCCCTGATCAGCTTTTCTTCCAGAGATAAGGCTGAATCCTTATAGATACCCAGAGTATTGCTTTGTAGTATTCAATTAATTTTCCCCCCTCCTCTACAAAGACTAGATATATAAATTAGGGTGGAAGATGATATTTTCCTGTTCTACTAGGAACATATTATAAGACTTGGCATGAGTATCCTGGGAGCCTGAGCTAAAGATGGTGAACATAAGGGAAAACCCAGGAGGAAGCATACAGTTTGAAGTTCTTAAACCTAGCTCTTGGATTGTCACACTAATGTAATGAAAGGACATTAAATGAGCTGAGGTTATTGAACTCTATAGGTTACTGAGTCCTGTTGGGGATCACATTAAGATGTAATTAAACCAAGTCCAGATATTTTAATTTCTAGCTGGAGATCTATGCAACATAAACTGAATCTTTTTCCAGTTCTGAACTTTATGAAAAACGGGCTTGTTAATGTGCTTATTTCTTTTTAATATTAACTGAATAGACATTTTTTAGGCCCACTTGACTCCAGTAAAACAGTAAGTACCCTTTTCAAAATCATGGTTCAAATCAAGTATCTGCACAGATAGACGCTTGCTGACTGTTACTAAAATCTCAGTTCCCCAAACTATGTAAAGTCTGCAAACAGATGTCCTCTGAGGGCTGTGTATTGTTCCAGGCAGTCCATTGCTGGTATAAAGCTCTCCATTATAGTGAGAGAGGGAACAATAGCCTAAACTGGTAATTTCCCTTATTAGGAATATGAGATTGTGCTTATGAATATGGATTGTTTCCATCTAAGATGTTCCAATTACATCGTGGCATGAACTAAATTATTTTAACTCCTTACTTTTAAGAACACTAAGTATCCTCTAAAAAAGTAAAGCACCCAAACTGGTTTGACATCATTGCTCCAAACATTTCTGTGTAGAACATGATTTGAGTGAGCATGGGGTTTTTCTTCCTGATGAAACCATCCCTTTTGATGAAGCATATTTTGGATATGGAATAAATTGATGGAAATCAATTGAGAGAGCAAAGGGATAGCTGTCTGCAGGGTGACTGGTGCACATACCTAGTGGGTTTGACTGATCAAGGATGATCAGGCACAGTGTAGCAGGGTCTGGCTGGGGACAGTGAAAGACATGGATTAAACCCCCAGAGTCAAGACAGAGACTTCAACCTGACTCCCACACTTCTAGGAGTTTTTCCCTGATTATTGGAGAAAATGGAATGGTGCTACAAAAACGTCCAAGTTTTGAATTTAGAAACAATTCTGGGATAATCAAAGCTGCCTTTTTAGGAAAACTTGCTACCGACTCTTAATTTTTTTGCCTGCTGCACATCTGAGAATATGAAAAGAAGGAAACATAGGACAATGAGGAGGATGAGGAATGTTTTTAGGGAAGAAAGAAGCTATTTATAAAGTAACCAGCCATTAGATAAACCCAGTACCTGAGACAAATGGGGTTAAGGAAAACTTTTAAGAAATCTACTCTCCTCTAGAAAGTATTCCTGTTTGAGGGTACTAGAGATGCTTTAAGATTTAGATAGGTTGTAATAAAAGTTGATTCAAGGTCTCAATTCAGGAAGAATACTTTGTATGCAGAGGGATGAGGACATGAACTTTTGTTTTTACTACTCTATGTAAAAAGTCTTGGGCTGTGTAGGGGTTGGCTACTTAAGCGAGCAACAGCCAAATTAGGGAAAAGGTCAATTTAGGATACTCTTCCCCCCTCTGTCAGTGATTAGAAAAAAATCTAGACAAGTGGAAAGCATTTGGTAATGTGTGACAGTAGCCTCAATACGCAGAGCAGCCTGGAGAAACTGGCTCAGCAGCAGATCTGTATGTGGGAGTCAGCCAATAGTCCCACATTAATTAATGAGGTGAGGAAGGAAATGGAAATGCTTATTCTCCAAGTTCATTCTCTATGGAAGATTTATCTAGAAAAGCTTCTAAGGAGATTTAATGGAAATCTAAACACTTCTGAAAAGAACTTGTATGCAGAGTTCCGGGCTTTTCAAACAGAGGTTCCAAAAATAGAGTAGGACAAGTAAGAAAGGTTTCCCCTTGATGGTTATTTCAGGTTTTATTTATTTCTCAATAAGTGAAATTCCAAGGAATTGAAGGCAATATTTGAGCCAGTTATTCTCCTGTCCTCACTTGGAGCTGCTCCTTACAGGAGTGTATACTAAGGAAAACGGATGAAAGAATGGGGATTAAGGAACCTGATTTACCACTAGAAGAGCAGTTCTGGTAGTTTTGTCTTGACAAGGTACATGTTAGCACAGGCCAGTATATGAATTTATTCCATATCCAAAATATTTCCTTTCCCTAATTCTGGCAACGTGACAGTGACCTAAAAAAAAAGAAAATAGGGAGGAGGAGATGAGTGGTGACAGAAGATGAGACTAAGCAGCAGCAGCATGTAAAATATATCTAACTGAACAGGATAAAGTGAAAAATTAATGTCCTGTGGTTAAGGGGAACTATTTTGGGTGAGGTCAAAACTGAGGGGGAGCAGGTCATGAATACAAACTAGAGAAGTTTGGGTTTGAAATGCACTTGGGTGGATTTTCTCTGCAGTGAAGTGAGGCAGCAGCCAGTTATGACTTTGTTGTTAAGGCTGAGTTTTGAACCACTGCTTGTTTCGTATGAAAGATGCAAGACATCCTCCCCAAAACACTGGCTGAGTGTAGAACTGGGTTTCCACGGAGTGCAGGAATAAATCAAGTGGCTCATGAGGTAAAATGAATAAAAAGTGGGTGACCATGGATAGTCAGTGCCCCACAGCAACCAATGGCTTTACCTCAAGTGATCCCAGCAATTCTGTGCACACTCTGCAGACTCTCATCTGCATGGCTGGGTGATGCTGACAAAATAGATGTAATACACAAGCAAGGGATCCACAATCACTTGTATTTTAATGTGAGCTTGATGTGGTACATTGCTTCTACTTCCTTTAAACACAAAATTCATCAGTCATTGCTGTGGCAGGGGGATGAGGAGATCCCCTGCTGCCTCTGCTGGGCTTGGGTGGGTTGGTTTGGGTGCTGCTGGAGCTGCTGTTCTCTGTCCTGTGTGCAGATGGGGCTGGAATTTAGCTGCTGCCCTGGGCTATGGGAAGCAAAGCCCTTGTGTGGAAAGGTGTCATCTCATGCTCTTCTGGTGAGGAAAGGAAAGCACTGTGCAAGAAAACCATATTTTATAAAAGCAGTAAACTAGCAGTTAATGCCGGTGCTGATTGGCAGTAAATGCCTTTAGGAGACTAACATCCAGAACAAAGAACTCAAAATGCAGAAAACACAGAAGCAGTCAAAGGTGAAACAGACCTAAATAGTAAAAAATCCTAGAAATAGACAGCTGGGAAATATCTGAAGCTTTAGTTTTGACTAGCTGCATAAGGAATCAAAGAAAAAAAAAAAAAAAGACAGCATTTCTCATCTCATATAAAGTCTTACACAACAAACAACCCCTTCAGGTCTCAGGTGTTTTGAAAATTAGTGGGACTTCAAATATACAGCACTATGAATGGTATCATTACACCTTTCAAGGAGGAAGAAATTGTATTGTGTGACTTAATAAAAAATTTCCATACATCACATTTTGCTTGAATTTCTTTTCAATTTAAACTTAAATTGGAATTTTCTTAGCTTTATGATGCTTTTTTGAGGAATTATTATAATATTGCTATAGTGTTTTTGCCTTCACTATACTGCTGTAATTCCAGACTAATAGAGGTTTTATTAAAAATATAGGATGAAAGAGAGCTAATGTTGGAGTTTGAATGCACTTGAAATTATGTGCATATTTAAAGGATCCTTCCCTTTGATAGATTTGTTTAAATAGTGCAGAGAAGGTACCTCTATGTTTTCTGGCAATTGATACAGAAAGTGCTTGAAAAACTTGAAATATTTTTCGATTGGAGGCTACTGTCTCTCCCTTTCACACACAGTGCTGAGCTCTAGTGGGAGCTCTGGGGACTGGAACTACTTTTATGGAGTAAACCGGTTCCCTTTTATTAGAGCTTGTTTTCTCAGCTTTGCAGAACTAAGTTTGGTGCCCTGCTGTTGATATCATTTCAAAACCTATCACTAAGGCATTTTAAAATCTTTGACAGACCAATTATCATTAACGTGATGGGCCTAAATCACATAAGAATTCTCAGCTCTTCTCTTGAACTATATAGTATGTCAACATAAAAAAAAAAGGTAAATACAGTCTCTCACTTTATAAATTTTCAGGATATTTAGTCTTTCACCTTTTGATAATTATAGCTCCTGAGATATTTGTGTGCCTAGTTTTTCTATTAGTTGTTTCTTTTAGGCTTGATACCTAAGACCAGCAGGCCTAAATGGTTGTAAATAGTGTACTGAAATTTGAATCAGTCATATTTTCCCTCCTCTGTGTCTGAACTAGCGTAGATTAAGTGGTTCAGGGTGCACGGCACATAGATACTATTTGGGTAAGAATCTCCAAGTGGGGCAAAGATCCTCCTGAGAAGGAGGATCCCTTTCAACGAGAGCTGCCTCCAGACCCCAGGAGCCCTCAAACAACAGCCAGCTATGCTTTGCAGTGATCTGGAAGGCAGGAGAAAGATGAGACTGATCAGAACATAAGCCCGTAAACCTATAAAGCATTTGAGATCAGCAACTTTCCTGCTGTTTCTGCACGTACTCAGAGTCTGTGTTTGATGATACCTTTGTCCCCCTCACCAAAGGTTTTTCTATGCTGCTGTTTGCTTTGAAGCTCTAGCAGAACACTGACTGCTGTGGTACCAGACCTAATCCGGGGGTCGACAGACTGGTCTCATTTGACAACAAACTCTGTGGTCACCTAAGTGTCAGTACTGCTTGGCCCCAGATACATCCTGGTAGGTTTTTTTGCAGACAGAAAGATGACAGTGTTGACAAAGGCCATGAAGTGGGAATTACCAAAGCAAAGTGTGTTCACTGAACAGAGCAGAAATTTCCTTCTGAGTTTGGGGGAAGGACAGAAATAAAATGAATCTTTCTCCTAAATGCACTGGGGGAGGTGGAAAGAAACTTTGCAGGCTTGGCTGAATGATGAAGTTAGCATGACATAAGAGAGAGAATTAATTGTATAGACAATCATACAGATAGACTCTTTTTTTTCATAAACACAGTTTCTTGTGTTATGTTAATGCCATTGATAAGACTCCTAATTCTCCCTCACCTCTCCGGAGGTTTGCTGCATGGTTAAAACAAATTTTCCACAGACAGGCAGATCTAAGTGTTGAGTTTGAACTTGATTCTAGCTGATTATTTTACAGCCATACACTGGCACCTAGATGGTGGATTATTGTAGTGGTTCAATTTTTTTCTTTACTACCTATTTTTCTGCCAGTCAGTGTCAATCAGTCTGTTGCAATTTTTGATCCGGCATTATATGTGTGAGAGCGTTTCTAAGAGCAGCCAGACCTTTGGAATCAGTGTAAGTGGAAAAGAGAGTTTTCTTGTTGTCCTCTGGATACAGAAACATGACAGGATCTACAAAAAGGCAACATATGAATCATGAACAGAATGTGAATTTGAAGTATGGGGTCATTATAGTCTCCTTAGGTTAGAAAAACTTGATGTTGTCTTAGAGTGGAGACCTTAGAAAGGCATTCAAAGTGGAGAACTTGATTTGCTTGATGTGAAAAGATGATGACTTAGTAGAAGCCATCCATGGCTTTTTAATATTTCCAGCTTTTCTAGGAGAGGAAAAATATCCAGCTATTTCTAAATGATTTCTAGCAGTCACCCATGCAGTTCACACTCTTTTAAGCACACAAGGGATCTCTCACAGTAAAGTGTGCTAAGTTTGCATGTTTTAATTTAAAATCCTGCTCAAATAGAGTTTAACTGAGATCTTAACTCTCTTGACTTTAGACGTAATTATAAGGCAAAGCAAGTACAATCTTTTATTAAACTAACTGGCAGGATGGGATGGAAAAAGTAGGCAACTCCTGGACACACAGGGAATTGTCTGCTTTTTCCATCTCTCCTAGTTTCTCAGTCTTAGGAAAAAAACAACCGAACAAAAAAAGTGTTTTCTCTTTCCACTCAAACTTTGTCTTTCTTATGTCCTCAGATCACCATAACTCCATCAGGGCTGAAATACATGTTTTAAACAACTATAACTTGTACTGGGGTTGATCTACACAAACACACTGTAAGAGATGGGTCCTGCTGGGAGTGGCTGCAGTCTAACTGGAAACCAGACTGAACTGTAGTGTAACAGGCATAAAAAGAGGGAGCACCAGATTAAGATTATCAAAATGGTTATCAAAGATTATCAAAAAGTGTGCTTTTGGATAGCGCAGATCTCCATGCAGCTTATTTTATGTGCTGACATACTCTTTGGAAGCTGCCAGTAACCCCTTCCCCTCCTTGCTGGAAGCTGGTGATTGGCTTGATGATAGGAGAGGCAGTTTGGAAGGATGACTCAAGGGAAATGGCTGGAACTAATAAAATAATACATGTTAATATCCAGTAGGTGTAGGCTTTCAATGCTAAGCTGGCCTCTGTGCCTTGCTGCAGATCTCTGGAAAATAAAAGGTTTGGGAAAGCAGGGGGAGGTCAGACCTAGGACCTGGGTTAGTTAGGCTCTAGAGAAAGAGAACACTTAAAAAAAATTGGTCTGATTTGGGCTTTTGAACAACTAGAAGATCTGAGAGGCTGATAAGATGCTCAACCTTCTTTCTCCTGCTGAGACAGTAAAATAGGACTGAAGTCTGCTTGGAGTTTCCAGCTGCAATTTTCCACTTTAGCAGAATTTTAACTGATGCAAGTCATGTATAAATGGTATCTGCAGGCTGTTCTGAGTCCCTGATCCACCCTGGGTGTAAACAGCAGCTGTGGCTGCTGTGTCCTATTCTCCATCTGTCCCTGGTCTTGTGGTGCGGTATCTGTTAGAGAATGATGCAGAGATCCCTGAGCAGCTGGAAAGCCATAACAAGCACACCTTGCTGCAAAAATTACTCTGGTTTGCAAGAATAATTTAATTCACCTGCATTGTTCTGAGTTCATGTTTTTTAGATTAAAATGGATACATGGCTAATGAATTTTAATAAATATATACATCAAATCTGATAGAATGGTGGTCTAATATGTAGTAATTAGCATGAGAGTCGGGAAAAGGCAATTAAGCATCTCAAAAGCCAAATTTATGTCCTCTCTACTGCCCCATACTTGCCAACATCACCTCCTAATGAAGCTTTGTAGCGCTTTCTGCAAGGGTGCAGCGTGTACTGCTTGTCCCCAGAACTAGGCCTGGACCAGAGCAGACTGATTTATATTGGGTTTCAATACATGTGTAACCCATTTCTGTGAAATATTTATATTTCTAAGAAGAATTTTATCATGGGAGGATTTCCCAGCAGGTTAGGTGCATACCTATGCAGCTTTCATTTTTCATATTCTGATGTAACTGGGTCTGTTCAGGAAAAGAATAATTGCTACCCCATCATGATTTTTGCTTTCTCTTAGAATTACAAGTTTAGCTTCTGCTTATGACTCTCTAACCTGAATCTGATAAAGTAAGAACAAGGTGCTGCCTTGGACTATAGATCAAGTCGAATCTTGACTTAGAGTTTGCATGATTCCTGAAATGATATGCAATGTCTCCAACACCAGAGCTGCTTAACTTCAAAAGATGCTAGGAAGTGACTCCATCCAAGTCAGGAAAAAGTCCTCTAAACTATGACAAATTCAGACCCCATGGCCCTAGAAATGTTGTGCTGTTGTGGCAAACCATCCTTAGCACTGGCAAGTCTTGCTGCAAGGGATGGTCACTGCCCCATGGCTATCAGCTTTCCGGAGCTTGTGTTTACAAGGGAAATGGTCACCAGGCCCAGACATCTTCACGCTGTTGTACTCCCTAAGTTTTCACTTAGGACTGGAGGGCTGAGGAAAGCATTCTTAGTGCCTTCCACCTGTTAACTATTGTCATCTGTAGCCCTATTTATCAGACGGTTAGAAAAAGCCCTGAGACTTGAGGAGTAGCTCAGGCTGTATTGTCTGTGAATTATCTGACCCATGTCTTCTGGTCATTTAACTTTGCCAGTTGCTTTTTTTAATAGTAAAAAAACCCAGAGCAGTGGAAAAATACATAGGTTTTGCAGTAATAATGACTGAAAGATTTTTCTGTAAAAATATTCCTAGTGGTGTCTATAACAGCAATGGGGGATCTTTTCTTCACCTTCTCAGCCTTAAACTCCAAACTGTACACTTTCATATAAGATGTGTATTGATTTTTTTGGGAAGGCTGTTTTGATCATCAAGTGTTCATTTTCTAACTTTTTTTTTTTTTTTTAAATCTGGATTGTTTTCTGCCAACCATGATCATTCACATAGGCACGAAAAATAAAAATAAGGAGTGAAAACTGAGACATAGCCAAGATCCAAGAAATCCATCAAGTACTAATATTGCATTGCAATAAAAATCACAACTCTGACCAGTGTAGTTTGGGTTTCTTAAGCTTACCTATGTTATTCAAGGAGCTCTGAAACACAAGGCTGACCTAGACAGAGATGAATCTACTATATGCTAAGTTTTTTTCAAATGCAAAGCTTATCCTACTTTGCAGCATAATATCCAATTTTTCATCTTTGAAGTATTTTCAGACTTTTAGTCCCCAAAAAAGAGGCATTATGGGAGTCAGAGCAGAGGTTGAGAGACTTGCTTCAGACCACAGAGTGAGCTGGTATCAGAACTAAAATCTGCTTTGTCATTCCTGGCAAAAGGTTTGAAGGCCTGTACCCTACATTTGATTCCCAGTTACCTCAGTGTTGTGACCCCCAAGAAGAGCCAATGTCTCTTTTATTTTAATAGAGTAATGTTTGTATTTTGTTGCTCCATCTCCACTATGGCAATATTAATGCAAGTTCCAGCACTGCAGGGAGGAGAATGTGAGGCGTTTGTCAGGTGATGGCATAGCGTTTCTAATATTGACATCTCCACACAAATGATAATTCAACAATTCCATGTTTGCATTATCTGATGGCGACAAAACTTTCGGAATCCATGGTATGAAGATAATTAGGACTCTTGCTAATAATTCTGTGCACTTTTTATTTTTTTCCTTCTCAATGAAATGAGATTCACATGGATTAATTGCTACCTGCTATAAATAAACCCTGCGAATGGCAATCTACATCGCAGAGGCAGAGGGTAGCTGTCGTTTAATATATCACAGCTTTCCATGCACCTGTTTGCCCGATGCTGTTGCCATGGGAACTGCACTTTATAAGAGAAGTTCTGCATAATTAGCATGGATTGAGGTCTATATCAATCAGAATAATTTGGAGGAGCAAGAAGAGCCCGAAGGAGAAGGCAAAGCTACTTGTCTCTGTAGGCAAGGTATCAGACCTCCACTGCGTGGTAAATAGTTAGGCAGTTACTGGAAGAATTCAGCAGAATTAGCAAATTTAAGGGAACCAAATTATACAAAAGACAGAAAACTTAGTCCCCTTGGTTTTCATTATGAAACACTATTAGGATAGGCTTTGAAAAATTAACAAAGAAAAGATGTTTGTGTAATTAACTTGGAGGTTTTGTCACAAGCTAAGAAGTTTCATAGGCTGCACTAATGCTGTCAGTCTGGGAGTCTGGTCGTGATGTACAGCATTGCTGGCAATGCACAGCTTTACCTTTTGGATCTCCTTCTGACTATATAGATAAGTGAAATGAATACTCTGAAATAGATCAGAGAAGGATAATAACTTATAGATTCCCACACATCGGTTTCACAATAAGCCCTTATACCTAGAATTAACTGCTTTCTGCCTAAAGCTGCAACACATGTGGCAAACCTGCAGATGCAGTTATTCTGTCAGTGCATCATGCTAACTACAATGCAGCAGATTAAGGCTAGAACAACAGCTTTAATTTTAATTTTTCTTCCTTCTCATCAGCTGGTGTCAGAAATAACACTGAAAAAGAAAAAGCCTTAATGGTTTTGCAAAATGCATGAAATGGAAAAGTTGTTATTAAAAAAAAAGTTGGAAGAACTTTGTATGTGTGTACATGTGTCCATGCACAAGTAAGTGACTGAGTAAATCTGCTAATATAATATGTGTCTCAGCTGGATGTAATACAATATTAGTGGAGTGACTGCAGTATGGAAGCTGCCTTAGACTGTAGCTGTATGTGAAGTAATACTTTTGAATTCTTTAGAGGTCCACTTTGAATGCAAATGTCAGCATAACATTCCACTTCTATGTTGGTAATCATCGCTGATAATATGAGCCATCAAAACAACTCAGAAGGAATAGGTAAGGAAAACTGGAAAGTCTCTTCTCTTTGGCATAAGTAATGGCTAACACAATGGATAGTAGAGGTTATCCAACCAAAGGACTTCTGGTAAAACGGTATATGATAGGGTGTAGTATGTGTGTTGTATTGGCTTGGAGGTGCAGTTACTAAAATCATCTACATTTGAATAATTTGTAGACAGTAGAAACTTATAGGTCTTGGATGATACTGAACCAGCCTATGCTACTTTATTTAACTTATATAAGAAGATCATGGTAATCTTCTGTAGGGGGCAGATTGTAAGAGGGGGAAAAAGGGGAATTAAAGTCACAAATTGCTTTAGTTCATTTCCATCGTATTTTAGTCTGTGTTCTGGAATCCTCCCTTATCCTCAGGGTTTTATTCATTTGGAAGCTTGTTGCAACATGGAGTACTGCACCAGGGTACAAACTGGAAAAAACTCCTTTGCTGCATGTAAACAAGAGATCTGGGCAAGAAGGTGAGGTGGTTCTTTACCTCTGCTGACCCTTTGTACTGGATGGAGAGCCTTCCGCCTGTGCTGTATCACCTGCTGTCAGGTGGAGGGACACTTCACGGGCACAAGCACAGACTTGGATGCAACTACCACGGAATGTGAAAAAATTGCATCTTATAGCTGCTTTTGTGGAAGGACAGGGCAGAGACATGAATCCTGGCCCTCTTGACCAAGGGATTGTCCTCACCAATTTCAGAGCTGTGCTGCACTTGCCACTCTTCTTCCTCCTGCTCAAACCCCTCCCTGCATGGCATTGCAGCTCTGACAGTTAAACCAGCACATGCCTTCCCTCAAAAAGGGTGGCTGGGGTTCTCATTTTGGAAAAACAGTTTTGAATCCCTTCTCCCTAAAGAGGGACACCAGAATGAAGAGCCATGGGTGCAGCCTCTTGTAGCTGCTCTTGCTCCAGTCTGGGTTTGCATCAGGCCAGAACTGGGTGCCTCTGTTATCCTGGCAGGCTTGGAAGAACATGCTAAGGCACGTGACAGCATTCACGTAAAAAAGAAAATGCTTAAGGAATTTAACTGCTTCCAGAGAAAGGTTACAAGTGAGTGAAATCTCTTGGGTTGTAACTTGGAAAGGAGGCACCTACATTCGGGAGAAAAATCCTGCTTTTTAGGAGAAAATCTAGCTTTAAGTCGCTATTTCAAGTCACTATATCAAGCGTTATAGCTCTGAGAGTAATGATCCAACCTAAGTGCTTCCATAAATTCAATTCATTAAAATAATATTTCCTCTGGCCCCCAAAGTGCCAGATCTCATAAACTACCCACTTGAAATTGTTAGATAAGTTTGGGGGTTTTATTGTTTTTCAAGAGAAAAATGTTGCCTCGAGACTAGGAATGTGTTTGGTACAATTTAGTCAATTTTAGAGGTGTTCTCATTGGAGTTGTTCCTCGTTTTACTTGGTTTAAAGGCGAGGAGAAACTGGCTCCTTAGCTCTAGTGCTGCAAATCCATTTATATCTGTACAGTAATAATTTAGAGAGAAAGGAAAAAAAAAACTTAGGAAAGCTTAAATAATGTGGGAACAAGTTTGGAAAGTTATCTTTGTACCTCATTAAGATTGAAGAATGGCACAGATGAGCAGTTATAAAAAATTCTTAGCCTATGTCAAATTATTCTGTGATCTAGTAAAACAGTAAGCTAGATTTTTCTGTATGTCTGCCTCCATATTTTTCTATTTTTTTTTTAATCAAAAGCTCTAAGTTTTGTTCTGTCTGTTAAAAATATATTATCATTTATTTACATGTGCACCATACACACATCTGAGAGAAGAAGATGAATAAAAAATCTCCCGGTATAAAGCCTTGAACAACTGGATGGAAACATTATTTTTAAGCAGATGTTTTTAGTGTATAATATTTATGTGTTAACTCTTAAACATGTTAGCTATGTTTAATGTTTATAAAAGGGGCTAGATTGTCACAGCAGGGAAAAAACTATTGTGGGTTTGAATTGCTTAATAAGGAAAAAGCCCACAGATTCCCTAGCTGCAGCAACATTGCTGGCACTTTAAAGGTAATTGTTGAGGTATCATCTGCCTTGGAGATGAAACAAGAGTTTGGTCCCCAACCCCTCTCTTGCACCCGTACCTCAGTTTGATGTTATTGGAAAAGAACTGCTATTATGCAAAAAAATAGAGTGAAAGCACTGATTCATTTCCTGTGTGCATTCAAAAGCCTCATTCACTAAGACTTCAATCACTATCAGTACCTGTCTTTTTGAGGTGAAAATAAAGCCTTGTGTATGCATTTTTACTTTGCCAAGCCAGTCAATGTATTTGCCATAACAATATGACCATATTCTACGTTTAATTTCAATGCATTTTGCTGAATATAGGGAGACTATAAGAAAATTGTTCTACCTGGGAAGTTAGAGCTCATTGTTGAAAGGTGCTAGAGCCTTCCAAGGTAGGAGAATGGAACCAAAGATATCCCGAGATATCTTCCAGTCTGTGATAACAGCAGCAAAGGATTGGTACTTTTTGTAATATAGAAAACTTCAGTAAATTCAGAAAGCATCATCCTCTCATTGAACAGTGAACGGTGTTTAAAGAACACCAAGTGATGAGGCAGGCATAGTTACAGGAATGATTTTTAAAGGATTGAGGACTAACATCATGTATTTCAAGTTCTGGTTTTGCTCAGAGACTGCTTGGTCCAGTTGGACCTAAGAGAATAAGTTTCTTTTGGAAGCATGGTTTATTTCATCATTGCTGTTGATTTTTGTTTGAATTTCCACACCTGAGACCTGCTTAAATCTGAGGGGAACACTGGAAAACAGCTGTTGTCAGTGTGCTTTTATTCCTCTTGCCCCCCTTCCTTTACTTGCCTAACTTGTCTCCAGCTTTATTGCTCTTGTGGGTTGTTTTAAGACCTCATTCAGGTCTGGAGAGCTGGAATGGGAATGGAAAAGCTTTGAGACAGAATCAGGTCTGTAAGCTTCATCTCTCTGGCAAAACATGTGGCATTAACTCTAGGTCTTCATTGTCTCTATTTCAGTAGTATGCTGGGTTGCTACACTGACTTTTCAGTATAAACCTGGCACAATAGGCTTTCAGGAAACAATGTATAACTCAGATATATCTTATATAGCCACACAAGGCATATTTCGATGTTTCACACTGTAGTGGAAGAAGGGAGCGAGAAAAGAGGCAAATATCCAAACAAAAGTACTGCTGAGCACGCTCAGTGTGTACATTTGCTTCGGCTGGCATATGGGGTTTCGAGGTACTTTGGAGAGCAAAGGGATGCAAAATTTTCCTGAGTGAGACTGGTACTGATATGTCACATATCCTTACCAAGGCTTCATTGAGCCATTTAGAGATGCTTATATTGGGCTTGTGACTGAGCACAGTACTTGATGGACAGCAATGCAGTAAAAGGAAAAGACATAATTAATGGTGATGCAAGAAAAACATATCATCCTGTACCTTCCCTTTGAAACTTAGGGAGTCTTTAGAGCTCTGTAGGCAGCAGGGGCTGCTTATCTTGCTTAACTATGTCTGCTGCCACTGACACAGCAACACCTTGTTTTTATAGTTACCATGGCAGATTCTCCATTTTTATCCCCATTTGGCTACCCATGGAAGTTATTTACAACCTCAGCAGAAAGATCAAACAACACTGCGATAACTGGCCCCCATCGACACTGTCAGGTTTCCAGGTCTGTTAGACAAATGTTGCTTCTGGTTCGCAGCACCCTGTGTGCTGTGCATTTTGATGCAGATTTTTATTACCTGGCAGGTGGCTTGGGAGTCACAGATGGAAAAAAGAGCTGAGATCAATAACAGAGAATGATCAAGTCATGTCAGAGAGGGGTCAGCAGGCAGCAGTTGTGGAAGTTGCCCCTTGACATGGCTCTCAGGGGGGTGGGAAGTGTGGAGGAGTGCCTTGATTTCTGTAAGGTATCGTGCTGTGCTAAGAGAGCCTAATTATAGCTGTCACTGTGGCCAGCTAAAATAATGAAGGGCTCTGAACAGGGATGGTGAATAACTGGATTTTGTTCTGGCTGTCAGTGTTGCTGCTGTCTCTCTGCCTTGCACTGGGCTATGTCGACATGGGTGCCCTAAAGTACAGGCTGTATTAGTGCCATAGGGTTGGGAGAAGTCCTGAGAGACATTCTAGTCCCATGTTGCCGTTTTATTCCTGACATGGTCTCATCCTCTCTACTCTTAAAAACCTCCACTGTCAATTTCCTTTAATTCACTAACTTCTCTTTATCAATTGGTGCTGCCTCTGTTTTATCTGTAGACATTTCAACATAGGATTAACTTTTCCAGCTCAAAAAGGCAAATGACTAAGACTTCTGGCAAAGGATATGGGCTGTTATTGTGATTTAATCCTGCTTTGCTTAGTCCAGGATCAGAGAAGTCCTGCTTTCTGCAGTCAGAGATGCAATATTGTCATTTGTTTTCAATAATTTACTAAAACCCTCACAGTTTTTGCTCCAGTTGCACTAGCAGGGCTATGACAGGGAAAGGTCTTGCCAAAGTTTCAGGCAGAGCTCAGCAGTCGATGTAGATACCTCTTTATTTTACCTTAGTTTGTGTCTCCTTGGAATTAGATGAACAGCAGATTTTGCACTTTTCTTCCAGCACAATCCAGGAAGATGCCTGTAAGCAATTTCTGCATTATGGTCCCTATTTATATCTGTAATTACAGAAATAAGTATCATAGTTATATTTCTAATTTCATAATTGCCTCTTTGAAATAATAGCCCTGTTCCAGGTGTTTTCTAAAATAAAACAGCTAGGGAAATTAATTTCAATTAGAAAGGAAAAAGTATAAACTGAAATGGAATTTTATTTAAAAAAAAAAATTCCACCTAAAAACACATTTGCAAAAAACTCCTAACCAAAAGCAATGTGCTTTTCTTGGAGGGTACTTCATTTAGGTAATTAAATCTGTACAGTGTGAATGAACCATTGGCAGCAGTACCCTTTATCAAATGACATTTAGAGCACATTAATCTGCTGAATTCTGAGGCTTCCCAGCGGCTTAAAACACATCTGGAGGCAAAAAATCAGTGAATTCTTAATGGGAATGAATAGTCTTTTGGTATGTAGTACAGATGCTCTAGGCTTTCTCATTGGGAAGATTTAGTAATGTTGAGAAACCCGAGCTGTATACATGTAAATTCATAAGCAATCACAAGTTTATGGTGTGTGCATGTTAGTGTTCAGAAGAAAGATAATTTTTTCATCCAAGAGAAAATGAGAGAACCCATGACGGGAACACTCTTATCTCAACCACTGCTTTCTTTTCTCTCTTATATTTCTTCCAGCACCTTTTGTACTGTCTGTGGCCGCTGCAAATCCTATTTTCTTCTTGAGACAGAGTTGCAGGGAGAAACTGTTTGATGTTGGTGTGTGGAAAGGAGCTCTCAGAGAGCTGCCAAGCCTGGCAAGTTTTGGGAGAAGGTCATGCTCGTTAAAGCTCAAAGTCTAAAGTTGAATTCTGCAGCAGCGCCTCTTCTCTTCTTCAGCTTTAGGCAATCCCCCCAAAATGATCACTGGAACAGAGCTCATGAGAACAAATATATCCTGAAAGGAAATTATTAAGACCACAACTCTTTTCTGGAATTTTCAAAGTGTGTCTGTTGCTATTATTCTTGTAAGGTTGCTGCTGCTGTCAGGAATTACATCAACAGGGTATGGTAGCACCCACCACCATGCAGGATATACATATACCTACCATATAGCTATTTAAGTTTTCAAAGTATCACTGGTGTTTCTTTTCCCCTAAAGTTTAATTCACTGACACAGCCCTGCTGGAATGATGAAATTTCAGGTTTAACCAAATGTTTTTTACATGTTAAGGGCTCAAAATTTGCAGCTTTGAATTTGTGTGTAACTGTTGAAAGTGGCCTGGCCACCTATTAAGAAAGCCTTCTCTGGTTGGATCCGTAAAGCCTGTCTAGGGTAAGAAATTAAATTGTTCTCAACCAGCACAGGGAAGTGCTGTAGCAGAAGGTGAAAATGAACAGGAGAGTTCACTTTATTTCTTTAGAGGTACAATGCAGCCTTGGGGATACCGAGTGTCTGAAAGTATGTGCTTTTAGTTTTAGAGAGAGTTTACCAGGTCTGCACCTTATGCTTGCCACCTGTGAATTCCATTTTGGGGTGGGATTTGGCATAGGTCACTTCATCCTAACACCCAAACCACCTGAACTAAATGACTGTGTTAAATTGAAAAAGTTCATTTGAACTTTTGAATTAAGTATCAGCCCTTTCACTAATGAAATGGGACTGCAAACTTGGCAAGGAGGTCCTGAGTGGCCATTGGGAAAGGATGGAATGAAAAATGATCAGAATTTATTGGAATTCAGAAAAATGACCAGAAAAGGCATGTTTCAAATGGTGAGTGGGATTACAGATTGGAAGAACAGAAACTAGGTGTTTAGGACCTCGTTGAAATTACTGCTTCAAAAAGCATTTGCCTTCTAGGGAAAATATTCTTTGAACTTTGCAAAACATATGTGAATTTGCCTCTGACGTATTTTTCAAAATTGTTCTCTTTCTTTGTGTTAATAACTAAGGCTATTGCTGCTTAAGGACTTGATCCCACACAGCCTGTCTTTCTCTTCTTGATCCTGCAGTGAAGTCATAATACTGCTTTTTTTGGTGATATTATGACCATTTCCATGGCAACAGACTGATGTCCAAAGTATGGGATCATGACTTTAGTGAGGGATCAAGCAAGAGGAGATAAAATCCTTATTAAAATACACTTTGTCAATAAAAGGAAAAGGAACTAATAAAAAAATCCATTAATTTTATGCATTTCCTTCTCTAACTGAACGTAAGTGCAAATGAAAGTACTTTTTTTAAGGATCCGTTTTTTTTTTTTTACTTGCTTATGTTGATCAATAAGATGTAAGTCTGAAAGGAAACATGAACTAAAGAACTGCAGCTGCTATATAAGAAAGATCTTACCTAAAATCCTGTTGGTAAATTTTTTTCTTGAAATGGAAGACAGCTTTCTAATAACAATAGACCTGTATAGTGCAATGGCCATGAAAGGTTGGCTTGGCAGACTTACCTTCAGTCATGCAGCGAGTGGTTCATAGAGGATAGAGAGACTTCCTGATCATGGGGCGATTGTCAGCCCTGTCAACTTCCTTCAACACCTTTTTCTAAACAGCTGTCACCCCAGCAAGGAAATGCAGAATTATCTGTACTTCTGTAAAGTACATGTGGAAGGGCCAGCAGGTGGTGGTGAGGGAAGGATGGCTGAATTTGGAACACGAGTCCCAAGCTATTCCATGCCTTCAGTTTCTGTGGAGCCATTACGAATCAACCTGTATTACCCTGAACGTTTCTTCTGACCTTTGCCAGCAGACTAAGATGCCAAATTCTCTATTCTCATCCCATGGGCCTGCTTTTCCTCTGGCTTACAGTGACACGTGTCAGAAGAGCTCCCCCCAAGGCCAATATGTCAGTGTAAATGAGAAGAGAATCAAGCAGTGGGTGAAGATAGTCGTGGGCTTCAAGATCTGTTCTCCCTTCAGTGCATGCTGTGATTTATGTGCAGAACTCCTATTAGCAACAGTGAGAAGAGAGATACTTACATTGCTAAACAGGATTTTTATTTTCTCAGCTGCCTGAAGCTACTCAGTATAAGCCTGTTGTGAAAGTGATTGGAGATTTAGTGGAAGGAATGCCAAAGAGAAATGAGAAAAACAAAACTAATCCTGAACTAAGCAACAGTAAGAATGATGGGGCTTTCGCTGGTTTTTTTTTTTTTTTTCTTTTTTCTTGAAACATGTAGAGGTCTTTAGCAACTAAATAATTGTTCTTAATAGTTCTGATTTTTTTTTTTTTTTTTGAGTGGCTTTGTGGGTGGGGATTTGCACAGTCACCGATGAGTGTTGAAGTAAAAGGATAAGGAAAGTTGGAAGTTGAAAATCTAGACTCACTTTTCTGCTCATTTCCTTCATTGCAATTTGCCTTATAGCAGCACACCTCTCTAGGAATACAGCTGCTGCTTTTGTTGTTTTGCAAACCAGGTTTTGCTTTCCCCCCCTTTTTAATAGAAATCTGATTGCCAGCTTCAGAATTGTTAAAATTAAGAGGAGTCTTCCCTCTCTTCTGCCTTCTCTACAATGTCTTCTGATTTTTTAGCCTCTTTAATAAAAAGCTTATTCTCTTGCCTTGAGGTGTATGTATAAGGTCAAGCTATTCCTTGACATTATAGGATAGAATCTACCAGTTCTGCTATTCTGAGGTCTGGGTATTGCAGCAAACTGACAAGAGTTAATCTTTATTAAGCAAAAGCATACAGGACCCACACAGGCTCTATAGTTGCACTGTATTCTCATGCTTACCATTTCCTTTATTGATTTGTCTGTCTAAATGAGTACTTCTAAACTCTGTGGGTGTTTTCCAATTAGATAAAAGGCAATTCATGTCACCCTGCTGCAGCTCTAACAGCCATAACCAAGAGCGTGCACTGAGGACTTCTGAGCAGAACAACCTGGTTTAATCAAGGCGGCCCCCTTCAGCGCTGCCTCGTCTGCAGGACATCGCTCTTTGCACAGAATTCTTCCCTTGTCAGAGCTTTGGGGAAATGGGCTGCAGCTACACTCACTGCTGAGGCTGCGCTTTGTGGGCCAGCTGTATGGTTAAAGGGGAAGATGCATGAGCTTCCCTCTCTCAGGCTGCTTTGGGAGAGCGTTGCTGTCAGGACATCGCCCTTTCCAAATGGGAATAAAAACATCTCAGAGGATTTTCAGTGCTGCTTATGTGAATGGTGCTGTTGCGGAGAGAGCTGAATCTGATAAACCTCCTAATGGTCAGAACCGAGAAGACATTTGCTGGAGAGTCACAGAGTCTGTCTTTTGTAGGATAATCATGATTTATTGCATATCCAGAGAGCTCTCGCTTTCCCCTTCCTGAGACAATGTGTAGCTAATGGACAATCTCTGAGGATGGCTGAGGAAAGCACAAAGGGAAGTGAGGGTTTCACTCTGAAATGTGGTTTAGCTTAACATTCTGCCTCCTATCTTGATTTTTGACTGCCTTTCACACTCTGCCTCACACTCTCCCAGCAAACCACCCAGCTTTAAGGATTTGGGCAGATGCTTCCCTTCTCACCTTGAACAGGGTTCCTGTGCTTCTTGCTTTGCTATCCAGCACTATGTCCCCACACTCTCTGATTTCCCTAGTGACACATCCCATGGGACCTCCGCGGAAGCCTTACAGCTCTGAGTGTGTTTCTCACCTTTATGTAGGACCGCTGGAGTCAACCTCTAACGCATGAAGCGAGCAAACAGCTGTTCCTAATGCATCAACTAAAGTTCTGTGAGGGATGGGGAAGGCATTCCTGGCCCCATGTCGTTAGTTAAAGAGAGAGAGAAGTGTGGCTGAGTACACGGGATTTAATTTGTATTTCTTTCTACCAGTAGATCTCTGGGAAGATCCCGTAGCTTCATACAAACTCAAAATTACTGAACGGCTCTGAGCTAAGGGGGATGGGTTTCCCTTTGCGTACTCTGTGGTCTCATTCACTGTCTGATATACAAGGTATATTCATAGTCTCCTGCAGCACCAAAAGAGATTTTAGCTTAAACAGAGTGCAGAAGTGGCAGAGTATAAATTCAGGTGAGATCTGTCTATACACTGTGCAGAACTGAAATTTCTTTACCTTCATAAGGTCTCATCCAGAAACTTTTCAGTATCAGATATTTTTTCTGAAGGAACCTGTCCCTCTAAGTGCTCCTTGAGCAGCAATGCTGCTATAGACCCCAAACTGGGATTGAGTCTTGTGGAGCAGCAGGTGGCCAAGGAATCCTGTTCAGGTGCAATTCCTGGATTGTAACCAAAGTTGCAATGAGTAGTATTTTATTTACCATCAGTATATTTGACTGCTACCAAAATTAATAATGTATTATTTTATTTTTCAGTAAGAGGAGAGAAAAGAGTATCCTGTTAACATCTGATGCAAAGGACAAGGTAGTACTCTTTGTTGTTTTTGTGAAGGGATTTTTGTTTGCTTTTGAGAAAGGGCAAGAGAGACAGTGAATGACATTCGGTTATGGTTTTCCATTACTTTAGGTAGGGATCTCATATTAGTGCTTGTGCATTGCCTATGCAGAGCAGCCAGAGGAAGTATGCCATGATTCCAGAAATTCTGGGGGTGTTTTTGAGCAGGTTCTTCTCATTTTTTTTTTTTTTCCTGGGCTTGAAGAATAATAGCTGGTTCTTCTTGATTCAGAAACTACTAGGGCTTTTTCTGTGTCAGCATTAAGTATCAAGGGATGCTGTGAAGGGTGCTGGACTGGGCTGCCTGTAAGAGATGACTGGGACTCTGGGGTTTGGAGCTCCTGGTACCTTCTGGCTTGGGGCAATGTCCACAGAGCCAAGAAACTTGCCAGTGCACTATGTAGCTTACCAAAACCCATTGCTGGACTCCACTATATTCATGACAGGCAGCTTCATCACATTCACAGTGTAAAGAAATGAGTCACTGCTAAAGGTAATACATTTCCTTTGGGTGACATAGCTCCTTGCTTGGTGTGAACAGAAAGTGGTCCCAGCAGTGGTTCTCCTCCCACTGACACCAGTGTTAGCCAGGCTAAATGCTGCATCAGCTCCTCAACCTGGCCCCCTGCAGCCCCTTTTCAAAGTACATTAACTGCCCACTTTAAAAGTCTAATTACTTCTGCCTTTATTTGCAAGACTACTTGAATCTTTCCAACCTGTATAATACCCCTTGGGTGAGAAGTTTCCAGGCCACAGCCTTCAATCCTCGGAAGCATTGCATTTTTTTGGAGAAAATGGTGTTGAGATCTGGCTGGTAATCCTTGTCAGGAGCATTAAAGTAGAGTCCCACTGAGAAAATACACAACGATTTGTAATTCCTTTCCTGCAACAACCCCTTGGCTAACCTGCAGCTTTGCATATCCGGTGTGCTAATGCCACCTGGTTGCTGTGACACAGAAGGGGAGATGGCTCAGCTCCACTTACCTTTCTTCTGAGGTGTCACTGGCTACATTAATTCATGTCTGTCTTCTTCTAGCCTGCTCGTTTTTCCATTAAACTTGCAGGAACTCAATTATATTGGAGGCTTATATCCTCATCTTTCAAATTTGAATGAAATTAGACAGTGAGCTCTGAAGATGAGGGAGGATCTGCTAATTTACACATTTACTGGACAGACAGCATGAGTGTATAAGCATCCTATTATTGGAGTGTTATGCTAAAAATATATGCCAAACTGCTTGGAAATTTTACAGGATGACTCTACTTATCTTAAACATCATCATACAAAATTATGCTTGTCTATAAAACTAATTATAAAAACAGCCCAGTGAGGAAAAATAAGGAAAACCCACCCAAATAATCATGGTAAATGGCAGTTTTCAGCTCTCATTGGAGAACAGGCAAAGAAGCAGCAACTAAACACTAAAAGGTAAAATGAGTAATATGTTACTTATTTCTTATACTGAGAGACTGAGAAAAATGTGAAAAAGGATATGCTAAGAGTAGGAGATGAGTTGAAAATACTTTGATGACAGTTTGCATTTATTTCCTTTCAAAAATTAAGGCAGTTATTTTTTTTCTTCAAAATGTGCATTTGAATGCCTCCAGCACACTTACGAGTATGCTGAAGGACTTTATTAATTTTAAGAATTCTTTAGCCTTGCTTTACATCATCTGAGAGATGTAGGTTTACTCAGGAATGTGAAATCACTGAACAAGAGCTGCATCACAGGGCAAGATGAATAAAATTAAGGTTGCTATGGGTACTTCGCTTTTGAATTTTTTCACTTTTGAGTTTAAAGTCTAAACATAAAAATCCCAGTAATTTTTGTCTTTTGTAGTTTAGCACTGAATACACACATAAATTAACATCTTACTCGTGGCTGTAAGTGTAGCTATTACTGTCTAATGTATAATTCCCTGTATGCAGACAAGCTTTGTTTTTTTCCCTTGTTCTGTAAGTTTTTAGTTGCCTAGTGTTTTGCAGTATGACATAAAGAGCAGGTGTTCAGAAATCATGTAGAAGTTAAAAAAAAAAAAGGAAGAAACAGGTTATTTTTTGACTGAGAAATTTCCTCTGGCATTTGGAAGAATGGAAGAAAGAAAAATGAAGGCCAGAGTTTTTATTGATACTAGTGTAGGCCACAAAAAAAATAAAATCAGCAGAAGAAGTAGACTGTGAATAAAGACATGTAAATGACATGGATTTAGGGAATATCAAATTGCAAAGCATTTCCTCTCCTTTATGCAAACTCAGGAAAGCAATCTGTTGCTATGAGATTAAGCAATTCTAGGCTGAAAGTTTCATAAAAAGTTGTTTGATGTTCACACAGCACCTGTATAGGTGTACAGATGATGTGGTAGTTGCTACGTTGAAATACAGAAAGCTGAAACCATCCTAGAAGGCCTGAACTTGCCTCCTGTATTGCTTGCTGCAGAGATCACAGTCTTGAAGGCTGGGGCTTTGAAGTCTGTTTTTTGTACCCCTTCAAGCTTAAAATATTGGGGTGAAGGTCTCATGTCCTGTTGCACAGGCACAAGGTGAGACCCAGCACGTGCTGACCCTCTGGCTGCAAAACTCTTTACCAAGTAGTTCTTCTACAGACAGAGCCAGACAATTACTGAAGCAGCTGTTCTGGACCTTAGGAGCAGCAGAGTTGTTGGATGAGTCTTTCCCGGTTTCGGGGAGAGTTTTGCAGCCTGGTTTGGTTTACGCATTGCAAGACTTTGTTAGCCAGTCCCAAGCGAGGAAGCCGGTTCAGAAGTACCCTGGACATCTGCAGGAGCCGCCATTGCTGCTGCACTAGCACAGGACTGACAGTCCTGGTCCTGCTCAAGGTTTCTCTTTAGGCTGATGGGAGCTCTGGAAGGCAAGGTATGCCTGTTGGCATCCCTGCTCCCCATGACAGTGCTGGTTTGTTATCCAGATTTTGGAGATGTAAAGAGCCTAAAGGATCATCTTGTCCATCTGCTTGGCTGGCAGAGGATTGTTCCCCCCCCAGAGTATTTTCAAATGTTTTGTCTCACTTAATTGATCCAAGGGTGGGGCTTTTGTTACTTGTCTTCGGAGACATGTTTCAAAATATAATAGGCTTGCTTGTTGTAAAATATTTCCTGATATGCAGCCTACACTTTTGATAGTTCAATTACTACTGCCACTTTCCAGTGCTAATTAGCATTGCCATGTTAATTGTTAAAACAATGTAGTGAGTTCTGAGGTAAGCTGGCATTTTAGGATCCTGACAAATTTAACTGGATGAATACTTATCCAGTGGGAAATTCTCCAGTAAAATGTAGCATTCCATTATAAATCAAAGATGAGATGTAAAACTTGAGATGTAAAAATTTCTTCTGAAATGAGGGGTTCTGGGGAAAAAAACCAACCCAAACACTTCAAATCAAAACGAAATGTTTAAAGTTTGATATTATTTTAAAGAATTAAATCTAATTTTAAAAAATATTTTGCATTTTAGTTGTCTGCCTTTCCATGTTAACATTTTTTTCTTTTTCCCAATGGCTGATATTTTGGAGTAACAGAAACATCTTTCCTGGCTGACATGTCCCTTGATTCAGATGTGTGATGACATTTTATCCTTGGGAACATAGAGTTGTTTTCTCACTATCCCTGGGGCACCTGAGGAACTGGGATCCCTGCCTCTGAGACAGTCCCCTGGCAGAATCTGTTTTCATACAAGCCCACAGATCTGACTCTGACTTCAGACCGGCCCGTCTGCTGTTCAGCCAAAAATCCAGGGAACCTAAGTAATCCTCACTGCTGTTGCACTGGAGGTCAAGAAGAAATTTGCCTGGAATTATCTGCAATTGCCACAGTGCCATGAACAGGTCATTTTTAAGCCAGTAACTTCCCATGGTAAGCTATTTCGTTGGGAGAAAATTCTGAGCAGATGTTGGGAGAGTTTCTGTGCAAGTGAGCAGAGAAATTATGGTTATGTTGGAGCACTGCTGGCAGGACTAAATACCTTCTGGTTACTGGAGATACATTGATATGCTATTCTGCATCTTCACACTTTGTAAGATGCTCTGGGGGATATCTTTTTAATGGTAATGGCCACACGTTATAAGATGTGCCTTGAAATGAAATGGATTTTATATGGACTCTTACCTGCATTATAAATGCAACACTTGTGATATGAGTTGATGAGAGTTATTCTTGATAGAGTTTAGCTGTTATTTCGGCTTCAGTGCATTTTAATCATGCTCCCTCTATCAAACATAGCAAATATTTCCATTCTTCACTCAGGTAGCTTTTTGTTTTCTCAGTGGCTCTGGGAAACTAAACAGAGCAATAGAATTATTTCCGTTTGTCTGTACGTTTGTGTGTTTCTGCTCTTCACCAAAAGCACAGCATTTAAAAATCTACGTTGTTTTGGGAAAATATTACTATTACTCCAGCTGCAATGCCTGCAAAACTGAAGTCAGCTGGAGTGTTTAAGGCTGTAAGAACATTTAATAGCAGAAAGAGAACCTGATTGTATAGATTGGTAGATTTTAAGTCCAATTGCTGAGAGGCTTTGCAGTTTCTAGTCAAATCAAAACAATAGTGGGTAATTTTAAGCAGAGGAGCCAGAAATCTCAGTAGGGTCAGCAATGCTCAGGTTGGGGTCTGGAGGCAGTAACTCTAAAATTCTCCTCCTGATTATCTCCCTGATATGTGTTTTAGTCTGGGGCAAGCCATTCACTGTCTTCAGCTGTTTTCTCCTTTCTCTCTCTTTTTTCTACTATAAACTGTTATATAACCCAGCTTTCAGAAAACATCCAAAAAATAAACCTGCTTTATGTTCATTCTAAACCTGAGAGAAACAAAAAAATCAAACCTATCTCCCCCACAAAAACCAAACCAAAGCAAACAAACCAAAACCAAACAAACAGCAAAAAAGCCCCCAAACAAAACAAAACAAACAACAACAACAAAAAAAAAAACCACCCCCCCCAAAAAAACCCAACCAAACAACCCCCCCCCTTCCCATGAACAACTCCCCACCAATTTGCATTACCATAGTCATCCTCTTCTTAGTCTGTGCAAACATTCTCACTTTCAGGAAAAGATAAAAGAAAAAAGTGAGAGAAAGCAGGTTGTATGTTCCATGGGTACAAATCAGGCGGAAGGCTGCAGGGCAGATACCCTGGTGAGAGGCTGTTAAAGATAGCCCAACCAGGATGAAGAGGCAGATGAAATATTCTATAAACAGCTGGGAGAAATCTCACAGTCATTGGTCCTTGTTCTCATGGAATACTTCAACTTACCAAATGTCTGCTGGAAACACAACGCAGCAGAGAGGAAACAGTCTAGGAGGTTCCTGGCACAGTTGGTGAGGGAGCCAGCTAGGGAAGGTGCCCTGCTGGACCTGTGTGTGAGCAAAGAAGGATTTGTGGGTGATGTGATCATTGGAGGCTGTATTGGGCACAGAGACCATGAAATGACAGAGTTTCTGATTCTTGGAGAAGTAAGGAGAGGGATCAGCAGAACCGTGACCTTAGACTTCCAGAGGGCAGACTTTGGCCTGCTTAGAAAACCGGTTGCAGAGTCCCTTGGGTGGTAATGCTGAAGGGCAAAGGAGTCCACAAAGGAAATTTTAAAGGTGCAGGAGCAGGCAGTCCTTATGTGCCAAAAGATGAGCCAGTGGGGAACATGACCATCCTCGCTGAACAGAGAGCTTTGGCTGCAACTCAGGGGAGAAAAAATTACAGAGAGTTTACGACCTCTGGAAGAAGGGGCAGGCCACTCAGGAGAACTACAAGGAAATTGTCAGGTTACACAGGGAGACAATTAGAGGGACCAAAGCCAAACTAGATCTTAGTCTGGCTACTGATGTAGGAGACAATGAGAAATGTTTTATAATTAAATCAGCAACAAAAGAAGGTTTAAGGAAAAATCTCCATCCTTTAATGTATGTAAGGGATACATGGTGACAAAGGCTTAGGAAAAGGCTGAGGTATTTAATGACTTCTTTGTCTTGGTCTTTAATATCCAGACTGATTGCTTTCTGGATACCCAGTCCCCAGAGCTGGAAGACAGAGACAGAGAGCAGAATGAAGTCCCCATAATCCAAGGGGGAATGGTAAGTGACTTTCTACACACCCTAGACATGCACAAATCTCTTGGGCAGGATGGGATCCAACCAAGGGTACAGTGGGAGTTGTCAGAAGTGCTCACCAAACCACTTTCCATCATTTATCAGCAGTCTTGGCTAACCAGGGAGGTCACAGCTGAGTAGAAGTTAGCAAATGTGATGCCCATCTACAAGAAAGGCTGGAAGGAGAATCCAGGGAACTACGGAGCTGTCAGCCTGACCTCAGTGCTAGGGAAGGTCATGGAGCAGATCATATTGAGAGGCATCAGAAGCTATGTGCTGGACAATCTGGGGCTCAGGGCCAGACAGCAAATGGACTTATAAAAGGTAAGTCCTGCTTGACCAAAAGATCCAGCTGACACTCTGTCAGCAGGAATGTTTACTAGGGCTCAGTTTTGGGGCCAGTTCTGTTTAATATCCTTATCCATGATCTCGACAAGGGAATCAACTATACCCTCAGCAAGTTCACAGGCAAGACACAGTCAGGAAGGAGTGTTGATCTGCTGGAGGGCAGGAAGGCTCTGTGAAGGAATCTGGACAGGCTGGATCAATGGGATGAGGCCTGTTATATGAAGTTCAACATGGCCAAGTGCTAGGTTCTGCACTGGGGTTACAACAATCCAATGCAGTGCTAGAGGCTGGGGGAAGAGTGGCTGGAAAGCTGTCCAGTGGAAAAGGACCTGGGGGTGCTGGTTGACAACTGCCTGAACATGAACCAGTGTGTGCTCAGGTGGCCAAGAAGGCCAACAGCATTCTTGCTTGGATCAACAATAGTGTGGCCAGCAGGACCAAGGCAGTGATGATCCCCCTGTACTTGGTGCTGGTGAGGCCACACCCCAAACCCTGTGTTCAGTTTGGGCCCCTCTGTACCAGAGAGACATTGAAGTGATGGAGTGTCCAGAGAATGCAATGGGGCTGGGGAAGGGTCTGGAGCACAAGTGTGATGAGGAGCAGCTGAGGGAGCTGGGGGTGTTAAGCCTGGAGAAAAGGAGGCTCAGTGGAGACCTCCTTGCTCTCTACAACTGCCTGAGATGAGGCTGTAGCCAGATGGGGGTTGGCCTCTTCTCCCATGTAACAAGCAATAGGGCAAGAGGAAATGGCCTCATGTTGCACCAGGGGAAGTTTAGACTGGATATGAGGGAAAATGTCTTAATGGAAAGGGTTCCCAAACATTGGAACAGGTTGCCCAGGGAAGTGATTGAGTCATGATCCCTGGAGGTATTTAAAAGACGTGTGGACGTGGCACATGGTTTAGTGGCAGCCTTGGCAATGCTTGATTAACAGTTTGACTTGATGATCTTAAATATCTTCTCAAATCTAAATGATTCCATGACCTTACTGTAATTATACTATTCCTGTAATTATACTATTTCCTCTTCTCTTCTGTGAATAACTAACCATGGACTATCTTGGACTCTTCTGAATTTTAGGCAAAGTTATATTATTTTTAATATCAAATGGAGATTGTTTCCATTGAAGAGGCTTTGTATTTTTTGGCATAGGTACACTAAATTAAAAAATAGGCCTTGTTATATGAAAATTCTTTGGAGGATTATTCCATATAGTTGAAATTTACAAATCCCTACTAATGATAGTCTTGAAATATCAATTTGAAGAAATTTCTTCATACAGTTTTACTATTAGTCTGGAAGATACTTTATGTATATATTCTTTGGCGTATGGGCTCCCTCTGGAGCTTTATCTTATTAAAAAAACCCCAAACCTTAAAATATTTTAAAAGGTTTTAATCAAAATCATCAAGCAAACAAAAGACACAAAGAAATTCTTTCTGTCACTGCAACATTCAGTACGAATCTTTTCTTCATGTGTGTTTGATATGACTGGAGTTTCACCATATTATGCCAGCTTGGGAGAGGAGCCATTAGAATTAATGT
The DNA here is from genome assembly GCA_013397935.1 of Dasyornis broadbenti. NCBI lineage: Eukaryota > Metazoa > Chordata > Aves > Passeriformes > Dasyornithidae > Dasyornis > Dasyornis broadbenti. Next base: position 318,090 of record VZRN01005010.1, on the reverse strand, counting down.
ACTCTAGTTGGACATTAAAAGAGCCTTGTATGAAAACTATGCCACACAGCACACAAATAATTAATTACAGTGTTCTGAAGATGCAAAGTGCTATGTAAATCCCAGGCATTCATCACACCATTGAGAGTCTGATGGCTAATAACAGATTTGATTTTGCTTGCAATGATTCATCAACAAAGGAAATTTTGTTACTCTGAATATTTTCACTATCTTCCATATGTGTTTTAATAAAATGTGAGCACACACAAAGGAGAAGCACTTAATTTATTAAAATCTGACGCTACTAGTATTGGTGTGGATACTTTCCATGCTTTTCTCTGAGAAATTTTAGGTAAACTTGGACAGAATTGCACGTCTCAAATCTGTTTAATGAATCTGATATATTTAACAGCTTTTCATTATTAAGAACAAAGTAAGCAATAAGATCTATATTGGTTTTATGAGAGGGGAAGGCAGTAAAATCACATTTCCTTGAAATGTGTTATTACTATTTGAAGAGCTTACAAAATAACACTATTCTATAGTGTTATAGGAATAGTTTTTCTTCTCTTTATTTTCATAAAATGGGCAGTTACTGTACTTTAACCAACTGCATTTCCTTTTTGGGATTCTGATTGATATAGATTATGCACTTGAATATTTATCTCTGATCTATCTCTCAGGGCTGTGCTGTCTTGACATGAGCCAAACTGTAGTTTTACCCATCTCTTAATGCACTTTATGGGCAAGGCAATTCAGAGATTTTGTCACACTTCTGACCACTACTCTCCTTATAAAAGAGATTTTTAATGTCTTATTTGACCTGGAGGCATTTCTGTTGCATGGAGGCCTGACTGGATTTCTGTTTGGTTTTTTTGAAGGTCTTTCAGTGTTTTCTTGGTTGGACTCCCCCTCCCCCCCAATACCATGAGTAGCACCTTGTACCATTAGTTTACAGACAGTGATGTGATGGAGGTATTTCTTCCTGTAATGAGTTTGTGACTCTCCCTGTAAAGATATTCTGCAATAAGTGACTCTTTTCCTGTAGAGCTCAAGGAAGGAAATCAAGATGTTGAGCTCTGAAAACAAAAATCCAAAGACTATGAAAGTAATTTTTTTCCAAAAGAAACCTGAAGAAAACCCTAAACGAAACAAAATTCTTTTTCAGGAGCAGATCTTTTGACCTCCATGAGTGACCCAGAGTCACCTCTGTTCTGTCCGTGAGGACCTCTCATCCTGGCCTGCTACTCAGGTCCCCTTCACATCTTATTATGTGGTCTGTTTTCCTCTTGAAGCCTGGCTGACTTTTTGAGGCTAGAATGTCATGGATGCTCATACAGATCAGTTTCTTTGTAGCAGTGGCTGTCTGCTCCAAGTGTATGCTCTGTTACACTAATGTTCATCTTCCTTGTTTGTGCATTTTATTTTTGCAGATACTCTTTCTGCATATCTTGGTTTAGAGACAAGTTTGGGAGAAAATGCTCTGGAATGAACATTTCCTCTAAAGAGAAGGGTTTCAGCAATGCCTTCCTGCTGATATGAAATGAATTTTTAGTGGATGGAATTGAAAAGGAACTGTTTATTTGACAAACAAGGTGCCCTCACGGCACGGGAAAAAATGAATAACTGTTAGATATTGGACAATCATAACTTTACCCCCCACACACACCCACACCCACAGCAGAACAAACCAAAACAAAAAACAAACAAACAAATAAAAAAACCCAAAACAAAAATGCCAGGGGAAGGGAAAAAGAAACTCTGCCAATCACTTGGTATGGAAGAACAAAATAATAGATGGCTTTGTCTCAGGGAGGGAAGAGAAGTCCATGCAGCAGCTTGGAGAAGAAGAAACAGATGGGAACCTGGCGAACCTCTGATGTTGGTCTCGTCCTCACAGAAGACAAAGCTAGTGGATTTAGAGTCCTTTCTTTCACTGGCTCGGCTCCTCCCAAGGTCCGGGGCTGGGCGGAGTCGCTCCAACGGCTCCCTGCAGGTCACCGACCGTCCCCTGGGGATTGTCTGATCTTGGACCAAAACCAAGTCAAACAGCTCCAGAAGAAACAACAGAAGCCGTGGAAAGATTCCTGCTGCAGTCCAGGGAAAGAAATTCCTTGCCTGAGCTAACAAAACCCAAGCTAGGTAAAGGAACAATGTTACCCCCATCCCCTCCGCAAACCGAGCACAGGGGAGAGAGCGCTTGAACCCAGCCCATGCTGGAGTTCCCCCAGCTCCTGCGCCTCCCGTCCATCCACCTTAATGCCACAGCACCCATTTCTGGGCAGAAAGCAGACCATCAGGAGTACTGTATCATCATAAAATTACCCCAAGACACCTTGTTAGGAAAGGCTAATAATGCATATGATAATCTTGCTGTTAATTTTAATTTATTAGCTGATGCAAGGCTAACAATATATGGATTTAAAAAAAACAATAGAGCCATTATCCTTGAGACTATTATAAGGTGTGTGACTTCAGTTAATAACTCACATTTTTAAAACTCAGTTTGCCAGTTAAGCATTCCATTTTAATTTTTAACATTTAGAGCTTTTTGGAAAATTTTAATTTCTCAGCACTGTCGCATAATTAAGCTCACTGTGCACACTGTGTTACTTAAAGAGCACTAATAAGCAGGACATGGCACAAGTTGTTTCAAATCACTGCCCTTTAAAGGAGACATACTGAACTTACAGTGGTTAAAAAATAACCAAACCAAAACAACAACTGAGAGAAGCAGCAAGGCCCAATGAGAAAAATTGCAGTACTGAGTACTATGACTATGGTTCTACCTCATAAACAAAGTTTATTGAGACTCATGAAAAGTGAATTTCCTATCAGGCTGAAACTCAGTTATAGTCAGGTTTGGGGCATGGTGCACACAGGCATTTCTGCATCAAGTTTCCTTTTCTGGGTGTAGTCACTTTTCTCACTTGGTGGCAAATAGTGACAGGGGCTTCAGCCTGGCAGTTACCATGTGGCTGAGGTGCCACAAGGTTGAGGCTTAGGATGTAAGTGCAAAGCATCTTCCCTAGGCAACCACAGAGGTGCAGCAGAAGTTGGATTGGAGTAGAGGTGCAAGGTAAAAGGGCCAGGTACAAGATAGCAATATTAGTAAGTGAAATTGAAAAGGTCTCTTTTTACCTTGATGACAGATCCGACATTTTGTTGCTGGGCAGATATTGCCAACATCCTGAGATCTTCCCATTTTGCTTTGCAGGGTGGATCTTGGGTATTTTATGCATGAGTTCATAAAGCTGTCTGTGATCCCACTCTGCTAATGGGGACTCTTTTCCTTTGTCTGCTGGATCTGCTAGTGATGCTGCGCAGATGTGTCAGGAGAGCTCAGCCAGTTGTGTGGGAATGGGAAATAATCCGTGATAGATCTGAATGGCAAGGAAGGACTAAATATAATTGTGTGGGCTCAGCTGTTTACTGTTTGCAGTGTAAGGCTGCAATCAGGAGACTTTTTTGAAACACAGGTTTCTTAAGTAAACCTGGTGAATTGAATGCATGATGTTAGCTCAGGTCGTAATCCCTCATTTTTCTGTGTTTTGGTTAAAAAAAGACAGTGCTTTCATTTGGTTCCCTAAACCCCCACTGAAAACTAACTGAAAGTTGTTCAATCATGCTGCATCTACTATTATGCTTTTTTCTCTCTCTCACAATGAACTTGTTACTTGATTAATTTTAAGATTATTTGATAAAGAGATCAAAGTTTCAAAAATAGTGAATTCCCATTAGTTTCGTGAGAGTAGATGGCTGGTCAGAGCAGGTGAGGGCCCCATGCATGTCCTATGGTGGGAAAAGTTTTGTAAAATGTGTAGAGAGCGCAGAAATGTGGAAAGCATTAAGTCAAAACTTTCATGGAACACGGCTTCCTAGCACCTGCTAATGGCGCTGTTTGCTTTTTATTTTAAATACACCAAGTTTGTGATGGCAGAATGGGGGTAATTCTGATCATTTGTTTTATGTGAGGAAATTTTCCATACAAAAGATGCATGAATGGATTTATAGTCCCATTTGAGGTAAGTCTGAGGCTCCTGAAAGCTCTTTTCAGCCAGAAAGCTTGGTGATTCATAGTAGTTTGACAGCATCACCAAACTTTCTGATTTATGAGAATATAAAATGTTAAAGCATTCCTGTTCTTGTTATAATTGGCCAACCTGTGTCTCCTGTGGGGAAGGTCTACTTCACATTAAAATAAAATAAAATAAAATGTCAAAGTTATTTGAGGATGGAAAAGATTTTTTCCTTTTTAATTAACCATAACATTGTTTTTACAGTTAAAGATTACTCATTTCCTTTTCTGCCTTCTACAGTTAATGTTCAGAGGATGCCTGTGTGAACCTGCAGTTTTTATTCCTTAGTTTATATTCCAGAGAGATGCACCTCACAGAAATTTTCTAAGAAAACACCAGAGAAATCAGAGTTTTTGAAGGTCTTATGGCCACTTTACTGAAATATGTTTAATCTCTTCGTTGCTGCACGGATGCAAGCCTGCAAGTATTCCCACCGGCCCTAGTTTGTTCTGGGTAATATAAATGGCTGCTTTTGATAGATGGGACCTGTCTTTGCAGAGACCAAGAGGCCAAGTATTTTAGATCTCAATGTGATTATGGTTTTGTCTTTTATTCCTCCTTATGTAAGTCTAGTCCAAGTCCGGTGAATGAGATAAGTCTTCCTTCATGAGATACTAAAATGAACGTATAGATAGAGCTTCCTTGTTATAGATGACAGTTATGGGGAGTTGACTTTCGTATATTAAAATTGCAATGAGGTTAAGAAGTCACTGGTTAATGAGTTCTGTGAGTTATGATTGGTTCAGTATGTTGAATAAGTTAAGGCTATTGCAATGTTCTGTTAATTATCATTATTCTTGGATGTTGCAATACTGTTAATTGTTCTGGTTATATGTAATTGATAAGGTTCAATATCTATAATAGGGATTCGAGGGAAAAAATGGCTGCTGAGGATTGAGGGAAACCTTCCAGAAAGTTCCTTGTAAGGTGTCACTCAGGATGCCAGTCAAGGAGGAGTCCCTCCTGGTCTCACGGCTGGCATACTCCATGTGGGCGGGTGCAGGTTAGACCGCCCTGAATGTGTGGACAAAGGGATGGACCAAGAGATCAAGACCCTGGATTGGTTAAATGTATCAAAATCTCCTGAGTGACACATGAGGGGCATAAAAGTGGCTACACGAACCTCAGAGCGTGTGCATCTTGCCAGACCAGCCACATGTCCTGTTTGTATTGTGGGCTTCCCTAATAGTTTTTTTTTTTTAATAATAAATTGTTAAACTTTGCAACGTGGAATGTCATTCTTCACATTCCTGAAAGATTTTGGTACTTTAATTTTCTTGAAGCTGAAACAGCTTTGTGGTTTCTTTGAGGTGCAGGGAGAGATTCTGTTTCCTCTGGCTGTGAGGAATAAGCCTAGAGAAGGGTAAGCATCCACCCCAGCTCTTGACCACCCAGAACAGCCTTGAATCTCTTGCCACAAATGACCAAAATATACAGGGTCGCTTCTATGTTCTTTTTTTCATGTCAGTGAGTACTTGAAAGATTGTTTTCTTCATTAATAAACAGAGATATATTAAATTAAGTCACTGTTTTCCAAACAGTCCTGCTGATGCATGTGGGATGCTTAGTCTGGCCATTCTCCTTTGGGCTGCTCCTACAGCATCATGTGACTGGAATGTATGATGGTCATCCTGAGCAGAGAAATTGCCCCCTGTGCAGGGAGTCAGCTCCAAGCTCAGACGAAACACAGCTTTTGCAGAAATCTGGTCTAAAAGTGAATAAGGAATTTAAGTGACATTTAAGGGTGAATATGGGTAGTATTTGTATAAAAGATCTTTGTACTTTTTCCTATTCTGGTGTTGTGCATGTCTTCTTTGCTTTGGTGAAAAATCCCTACTTGATTATTTTCATGGGTGTTTTCAAACCTACTCCTTTCCTCCTTCTATACTCCAAATAGTAATTTCTTGACTAATTAATCTCGTATGTTAATTTTCAGAAAGGTGTTCCATTCAAACTGTCAGGTAGCAATGCAGAATTTGTATTATGAACAAACACCTAGCTTTGGAGGTAAAATATTAAATAGATATGCATGTGCAATGTGCAAGCCTGTGTGCCTGTGTACATGTACATAAATTGTGTGTATACATATTCATATATGACTATGTGTGAGTATGTGTACATGTGCACACATAAATATGTGTGTATGTATATGTAGGGAAGATTTTCTGCTGCAATTGTGATATGCCAGCTGCAATCTGTGTATCAATCTGAAATGATCCACATATTGTATATTGAAAATATAGGAGTTGTGAAACAGTGAACGTGCATAATGAAAATACAACAGAACGACTTGAGAGATCAGGTAGTTTTACAGTCAAATGTCTCAAGGGTTTAGAAGAATGTAGGAATAAACCTCATTACAACTGCCTGCTTTTGCAGTTGTCCTGTGCAAACAGACTGCAGAGCATTTTGGAAAAGAGGCATCAGTAGCGATGGCATGTTTCCAAGAAACTGCTTCAAAGCCAAAATGCATTAGAATGTAATATAATGCATTGAAATGAGGCATAATGCTACATTTTAACTGTATTAAAAAAGGGCGTACTTCAGTTAGGCTCACACTGAACCAAACACTGTCTCTGTCTGTCAAGGCACAGAAACAGCAACATAAACCAGCAACAGGATGGCTAAGGTAAGAGCTGGTCATCTGCTCCTGGAAACAGGACATCTGAGCAACAGATGATGTTGAGAAATTACTATTATTGCATCAGCCTTCATTGAATTTGTGTCACACTTAGCATATGGGACAAAGGGTAAGATCTCTGCCTTTAAAAGGGAAGAACTGGTTGGAGATTTCTTGACTAATTTGATATTTTTAAAATCAAGCTGGCTTGAGAAACATCGATCAAGACTAAAGCACTGCTGAAATGTCACGGAAAGTTGCTCATAGTCAAAACACTGAAGCTGTCTCAGACCCAGTATTACTGAATGTTTTCATCAGTCACCTAGAAGACTGAGAGGGTCGAAAGCATATTTGTTAAATGCACAGATGACAGTAATCCACAAGGGACCTCCAGAGTATTTTAAGGGAAGACATGAATTCTAAGTGACAGATTGAAGCTACTGTCTGGGAAAAAAAAAAGGAGGCTACGCAATAACAGTGAGGCAAGATACTACAGGTAGAGAAGAGAAATCAATCTTGCAAATCCAAAATGGTTAAGTTTCATGGAAAATGGGTGAAGTGGAGCATGTTATAGGCACAAAAACAAAAGTTCATTCTGGGATGCATAAAAGTGAAGCAATTTGTTGCTCAGATACTGCTAAAACACTTGCCTAGACTGGTTTGCCCAGTTTGGTTGCCACAGTTCAAGGAAGATGTGAACCAGCTGTAGGGAATTCATGGAAGAGCAAACAGAAAGGTCAGATATTCAAAGGCACAAATGTATGAACAGCAGCTTCTTAGCCTAGGGGAAAGGTGACAAGATCTATTCACATTTTTCAAATATTCAACAGAATACATATGAAGTTGTGGATAAGGTTCAGAAAAAGAGTTGGAAGGAACTTGTCAAGTAATCAGGGACCTGTCAAGTAATCAGGCAATGCATTTTTGTAGCCAGTATGTGAGCAGTTGAGGCACATACATTTAAAGTTACAAGTGTGAATAGAGAGTAGTTAGTTTCAGGCTTAAAAGCATTTCTTTAAACTTGGCTCACTTAAGTATAAAGCTAGGAAATTGACTTGGCTTCCTGGGTAAACCTCAGTGATCCTGATGAACGTGTGCAGTGATGTTTGGATAACAAAAGAGAGTGCATTACCACAGTGATGCTTAATTGAGCTAAATCCACATATAATCATTCCTATTACAGTGAAGTACTGTAGCATTTAGAGGAAGTAAACCACGTACAGGACTGTGCAAATGTTTCATTGTGTGGCTGTTTCTCCTCTAACTTACGGGGATGAGAAATGCTCTATTGAAATCCATGGTGCCAGGCAACTGCTAAACATACTTTGGCATGCCAACATTAAGGCAGACTAATGTTTTATTTTATTTTATTTTTAGTAAATTGTTCATTACTATTATAAGTGAATAGGCAGAACGCGAAGAAATGCCCCAAAAAACAACTAAGAAGAACTTATGGACCTAATGTCAAACTGCTGATGATCAAAGGGCAGAACTTTCTTACAAATCAGGAAAAGACAAATTGGTGTAGCCTTTGTCCTTAATCATCTTTTGCTACTCAATTTTCTTATCAAAGGAGTGTTACAGAGATTCTGACTACATTTAATGTGAGTTTCATACAGCCTAATTCATCTGTATCTTTAGGAAAAGCTATTGCCACTGAGTTGCCAATCTGCCTAACCCAGGTAAGCTTATAGGTAATACTCTACACTTGTAGCAGTCAATTTATCTGGGAAGAGAGAGAGAGACTCTCACCCATTCTTACTTTTTTTTTTTTTCTCTCCTAATAAGGATTTGGTAAACAGTTAAAAGAAGGGGAATGAACAGTGAAGTCCACAGTTATTTCACATTTATACTTAGAAATTCTTTTATGGGCATGACCTGAATTCTTTGGTCTTGTTTAACCCTGTCTGTGGTGGATGGAGATAGAGGGTATAACCTTGGTTTAAAACCACTATCTGTTATTTAACTTTATTTCCATTATTTTATTCTTTGTAGGCTTCTCAGCTGAAGTTAAATGTTCTGGAATTTACTTGAATAGCTCCAGACTTTTTCCATAGGAGAAAGTTAAATATTCTTTATCTTCCTGAGCAATAGTTTTCTTTAAACCTCTTTCATATGCTTTCTGTGCACTTGCATTAAACTTTCCCTATACCCTTTAAAAAAATATGCCGTCTTATCCAAGTGCGAATTCAGAAGAGAACCATGTTTGGCTCTTTTCCTGAAAAGGGCAGATGGGGTTCTTGGCATTTGTTCATTCTTTATTTCTGAATATTGGGTTGGGCAGAGTTTTATACAGTCTTTGCCTGTTTTTTTTCCTCCAAGATTTGGTCAGCCTAAATTCTAGAACAGCTGGAACTTCTGTGAAAAATAAATGTCAAGAAATCCCTTGAGTCCTAGATCAGCAACTTCTTTCTTCCAGTCTTTCACATTGGAGAGTGACTGATTGTGCTTGACAGTGCTGTGCTTCATAAACCTTTCTTTCCAGTTGTTTCTGACAAATGTAAGGAAATATCTTCAGATATTGCTTCAGACTAACAACTTGTCCTTGGATTTCTTGCTGAAACTCATTAAGATCTCATTATTCAGAACTCAGCAATTCCTGAGAGGAATAATTTCTTCAAGCTGGACTGGAAATTTAGGTAATATAGCAATATTTTCCTCAGCCCGCTATTTACAGTGAAAAAGAAGAATAGGAAAAATGTGGATGAAACAATGAAAAATATGTCAGGTATTAGTTAAAGAGAATGAAGCATTCTGTAAGTCTGTGCGTATTTTACATTAAACAGAACAGCAGACTTGGTTAGAGTTTAGTCCATTAGAGTAGTGCTAAGAGTTCCTCAAATAGATCTCACTTTGTACTTTAGGAGAACTAGAAGAAATGGGTGTTCAAAATACAAAATAATATTTGGATTTCTTTTTTGGGATTCGAATACCTTCAGCTTTCTTATGGACTTGTGCATCACCTGGAGCTATTAAAGATGGAAAAGTCTTCTTAAATCATGAACGAGGCTGTTATGGGTTTTATTCACTGGAGTAGAGTTTCTAGTATTGTGCTCTCCTAGCTTTGAATTCTCTCAACAAGAAGGCTACCTTATCTTTTCCTCAGGAGGCTATTCCACTGCCTGATTGGGGTAACTGTCAGGAAAGAAGTATGTGTATCATTAGCAGCAGTTAACAGAGCAGCTAAGACACTGTAAACCTAAAAGAAGGTGAATGAATTGACCACAAAAGAGAATGAGACTTTACCCCAGTCTCAGTGGTGGTGAGAAACTGGAACAGAATTTGTTGACCAGAGAACCTGTGGATGTCCCATCCCTGCAGTGCTCAAGGCCAGGTTGGACAGGGCTTTGCTGATCTAGTGGAAGATGTCCCTGCCCCATGACAGGGAGGTTGGAAGTGGATGATTTTTAATGGTTTCTTACAAACCAAACCATTCAATGAGTCTATGAAATAGTTGAGATATTAAGTGTACTGATTGCAAGGGCACTGATGCAGCAGTGTATGGATAGTCAGTCTGCACTGAGCTGGTGCTGACCTTTCAACACAGGGAAGCTCAGTCTGAGCTTTGGGCTGCTTGAGTTTGCAGCAAGGTTCTTGTCAGAGAATAAAACTTTATCACTTCACTGCTCGATTTATGTCACCAAAAATTAATTCTGCACAACACTTCTGAGAATTCATCATTACTTGTGAAATATTCTAATTAACCAGAGGACAGTGACTGATAGCTAATCAATGCTGGTGAAACTGGGCTTCTCCCAAAACTTGTCGCAGGAGTCAAAATTTCATACTGTGCATTCCAGTCATTCCCCTGGAGCACATTAAATATGTCCTCTCTGTGTTTGTTATTGCCATATTATGGGCATTCCCAGGCAATCAATATCTGCCTTTCCTCATGGCTTGAACACGTTGTGGACACTTGGCTCTTTTAATTCTTCTTTATAGCTGAGTCCCTTCATCTAATTTATCTTGCTTGCTTTTGTAGTCTGACTATTTTACTGGCAAACTGCAAGCGATGCCATCTACTAGCCAGGACTGAAAGTAGTTCAGCACATGGAGTCACTCTGGAGCTGCAGAAGCAGGGATTTTTACATCCCTGATTGCTAAGGAGCAGCCTTAATAAGGCTGAAATATGTGTATTAATTTTTCTGTAAGTGTGCTCAGTTATGTGAATCTTTCAGCTCATCTATAAAGTCAGTTAGAGCAGTGCTTGCAAAATACCAAGAAACCAGGTTACGTTGTCAGGAACATTTTAATACCTGCTTCAACCCAATCACTAAACTAGTAATGAAGTTTCTCCTCTGTAGTACCTTCCCAGTATATTTTTGATATGCTTGTAATCTTTGTAGATGCCTGCAGAATTCTTAAAATCTCTGGTGGCTGAGAGCATTTGCCGAGGTGCCCTATTACTGATTTAATGAGGAAAGCAGCCAAGAGAAGGAACTTTCTGATAGACAAAGCTAATCAACCAATAAAGCCCATTTAGAAATCTCCTGCAGCATTTCTTAGCATCGGGCACCCTGCTTCTGGGAAGAAACATTGGAAATAGTTCTGTCGGCTGGAAATTGGGATGTGTTATGGCTTATTTTTGCAGCCAAGCCCACTCACTAGCCCAGAGTCATGGCATTACCAGCATTCAGTTGTTACCACATCACCTCCTTAAGGGTATGTAAAGTGTGACTGTATTAATGACAGGGAAAGCAGTGGGGGCATGTTGTGTGTATATGTGTGTTAGTGTGAGGGGAATATTAGCTGAAAGAATCTCAATTTTGCTTTGGTGGGAAGTTGCCAATGTTGTCTTTTTACTTGAGAACCAGACAAATAACTGGACCAAGTGTTTTCCTGTTTTCCTGAACATGAGCTTGAATTCAGGACATTGAATCCAAGAGAGCCTCTGTGAATTTATACTGGTAAACCTCTGCTTGCACAGCGTTTCCCACGGTACTGAATTAAACTTTTTCTTTGTTCCAAACTTTTCTCTTTGGCCATAGTGCCATGCACATTGAGTCTTTTGGAGTGTGTCTGATAGAGGAGATCCCTGGTGAGGAGATGGATCAATGAGTCTGGAAATGTGCCAGATGTCCATTGACATCTACTCACCTAAAAGTATGTTAAACTAATAGGTAGCTCTGCTCACAGTGTGTGGTTAACCTTTGCGTTCCTATGATTTCCTCTACCAACAGCATTTTGCTGATGAGGAAACAAGAAACCCAAATGTCCACCATGTGCCTTGTGCACAGTCTTAACCTGCTCCAGTTGTTTTATCTCAGTTTCTTTCAAGCAAGAGGGCAGATTCATGCCCTGTCTCTCTTCTTCTTGTGTGTTTTTGTGAGTCTATCTTGTTCCTTCATAAAATACATCTATTTGGAATTGCAGTCTTGTATAATTGAGGGCAACCTCTTGGGACAGTATTGCTGTGCACAACCCCTGTTTCTCTTCATCGAGGTGCACAATGCTATTTTCAGCAAGTAGGGCAGTTCCCAAGGCTTTGGATTGTATTGTTTTATTTTTGTTTTTCTTTATTGGTTGCTTTGTACACATGGGAATTTGTAATGTGTTTGACATCAGGTTTAAACAGTGCAAGTAAACATTTTGGTTTTCAATCCTCTGTTGAACAGAAAAATTGAGTTGGTCAGAGGATGAAACTCCATATTTCAACTGTATTGTTCCTTAATTAAATAGTGCTAGATATGGGTAGGAACCTGATTCCAGGGTCTTTCAAATAAACAATTTATTTTTATATTATTTTCCAATATCTCTTTGAGTTAAGGATAATTGAGATTATGGCCTGCTTCTCACTAGTGTTTAAATTCATGTCCATTAAATTCCAGCCAGTGTCAAATCTCTGGGCAGGTAAAATACACAAGAAAAATGGATTGGATGAAAACAGTTGTTAATTTTGTTGCACTATCTGCTAGGGAGACTGTTAAGGAAGTGCAAGTAGCAGTCTAAGAAAAGTTTATTTTTCTGTGTGGGGTAAACAAGGGTTGAAAATGTGCTTTTCTATCCATGTTCTACTTTGTACATTACTTTCTGTGCGAGCTAAGATTTTCCAATAGTTATGAAAATGGACATCTTTGTGTCATTAGAGATATTTTTTGTACATTCAGACTGATGCTCATGAAATCCAATTTTTCTCTCACTGCTGGCAAAGGCTGCTGAATATATATTTGTAGTCACCAAAGCCCTTAATTCCTTTGGTTTCTCATGTGCATTTTCACCATGGCAGACTTTTTTGGTCATTTGGATACCTGGTTTGGGAACAAGACATTCCCCTGGTTTATAAACTTGAGGAATCTCCATGTCCTACCTTCTGCTGGCTCGTATGTATTGGTGATAGAGAGGCTCTGGCGGTCCTGTGGCACTCAGTACCAGGGAATATCTCAGGCATCCCACAGCAGTTTTCTTTGCCTCTAAAGTGCAACAACTAAAAAGCCCCAAAAGAAAGTAATATGATCAACTCAGAGCTGTCTTGACACATTTTTTGGCGTCTGTCAGACAGAATATGACTCATAGGGTCCACTAAGGTGTGTGGGATCAAGAGGTCAGTCACACTTTCCAAATTGCATGCTCTGCATGGCATCAGGTCTCTCTGGTAATTAATCTTTAGATTAAAGCATCTGTCCTGGATTTTAACCTTTCTGCCTAAATAAGGGAAAAAGTGCTAATGCTCTAAACTAGCTGATGCAGTGAAGCATTGACATGTTTTGGTAGCTTAAAGAAGTGCCAAAGTTTATTGTAGTGAAACAGAGGTTGTATTTGCATTTGATTCTGCAAATTTAATCTCATCAAAGTTAAGACAGCCAAGGTAAACCTAAGGCAACTCCATATATAACATAACTTCTTTATGCAGTTGTGCTTAACAGTGCAGCTATATATTCCCAGGACAACTATGGCCTGTTTTTTAGTGTGTATTGGAGTGTTTCTGTTTTTAATATACAGATCTGACTTTGAGGAGGAGAAAAACATGCCTTTTGAAAGAGTTTCCTGCTGAGAAGCACAATTAAAAGTAATTGCTTCTGTTTCCGAAGTAAAACATGCCTTTTAAAAAGTATAATATTCACCAGCACCCAGGGAGATACTTCTGCCATGTAGAGACAGTTTCCATATTTCACTTTGTAGGTGCTCCCATCTGCCCCTCTTAAAGCAATTCTTCCTGAGAAATGTATGAAGCAGCTTCCTGAAAAAAAGCCAGTATAAAAGGAAACTCAACACACCAGAAGTAGAAAAGTGAAAAAAAGGTGATCATTGCAGCGGTTTAAAGGCATTTTTGCAAATTGCCTTTTAAATATAAACAGTGTAGACTGCTGTGATAAGCAGAGACATTTTAAGGTTGAGATGTTTCATATACAACTCCGATGCTAATTGTAAATGCAAAAGATTATATTGATAAGTTAATTTTGTCTAGCTTCTTTTCCTTTTGCTCATAACAGAAAGATAGAAATTTCATGAACTAGACTTGTTTTACCTATAAACCATTATAAACAGAGGAAAAGAAAGTTGCTACTTGAACCTTGAGATGAGACAGAACAATGTGAGGATGGATTTGGAAATGAGTCCTGGCCTAATAACTAATTTTTATGAAACAGTCTAAAAGAGTCCCAGAACAGAATATCCCACATTTGGAATTTGCAATTTTATGCCCAGAAATAAAGATAAGTATAACACACATGAAAGCGCAGATGTGGGGCACACTTTTGCTCTTTCCAGGTTATGAACTTTATTTTTTTAGGTAACTATTTCACAGGGAAGAACAACTGGACAGGTATTAATTTTGCCAACTACCATAGTGTTTATGTTCCCTAGAGTACAGGGTAGAAGTTAGATGCTTGCCAAATACTATGGAGAAAAATGGACAGAACTGGCTCCCTTTGCAGCCTTTCAAATATTTACAAACTAATTGGATTTACACAGTGTCATCAGTCAGTTTTCTGACTTACTGAATTGACCAAATCCATTTTTTTTTCAATTCCCTTTGGACTTCCTCTATAGTTCAACCTCCTGCACAGATAGTCTTCCAATAAATAAATAAAACCATCTCAATCGATGAAGTGATAGTAGATTATTGGAGACCTGAGCCTCTCTACGAAAAAACTTGGTTTTCAGAGTCTGTGTTGATGTCACCATAGACATAGAAGGTTCTTTTAGAAGCGAGGATGGAGTAGGAGGTTGGGGCACTAGTAGGATGCTTGGGAGACCCAGTGCCCTGATATCCCACACTCCATAGATTTCTTGCAGGGTTTGGGGCCAATCCCTTTGCCTCTCTGCATCACAGTTACTCAGTTGTAAAATGGGGACAGCTGTCCTCCTCTATTTCTCAGAGGACTTGTGAAAATAAAGGCATTAAAGATTGCGAAGCCATCTGTTGCTATGGTGATGAGGCTTATTTAGGCACTGAAGAACCAAGATTAGAAACTAATATGTTTCCTTCTACAACTTATTTAGAATATGGATGGGCGGTGCTGACGTAGAAGGTCTGGTTCTACCTCCAGTAATGTGGTTACTGATTCTCAGTGGGGACAGGAGCAGTCCTCAGTAGATTACAACAGACACATTTCGTTAAACTTCGTTATTTTAAATGCCTCAAATTGGGTCAGTTGCATAATGCCTTGTGGTGGCCTTTTATACCAGATAAAAATAATGTGCAGCGTATTAACACCTGCCATAATTGCTAGATGCTTCTACACTTTTTGTGAGGTGTTTTGTCAGCTAAGGTGAATGCAGTGAAAATACAGAAATTCAATAGAGGAGAACGTCTGTAAGATTCCTGTAGGTATTGTGAGATAGAGTGGGGAAACTTTAAAGGGGAAGGGACTTCCTTGTTTCAGATATGTGGGAGTGCTGTGACAGGGAGCAAGCTATGGATGAGTCAGAGCACATGGAGCAAAGGGCTCAGGGAAAATGGAGTCAATGGGGTACCTGTGATACTGCCATTGTTGGGGAACAAGAAACTGCTTCTATGAAGTGGTTTGGTCTGCAGGGATAGATTTGATATCCAGAGCCTGATAGATTTTGCAAATCCCATTTTTTTCCCTTATCTTCTGCCAGTACTGTGACAATATCATCAGTACATCAACACCATTTAATACTATGGAATAATTTTGGTTGGAAGCTACCTCTAGGTCCTCTGCTTTGCCTGCCCTGTTCTTGCCTGGGCTGATGTACAAATCTTGCTGCCGGCTGAAACCAAGTTATATCTCTGGGACTGCCTTGCCCCCCCTGCACACTACCTCTCAACCTTGGTTTATTTAAGTATATTTTGCACTGCATGCTTTCCACCATCTCTGTTTCCACAAGAACATATTTAGAATGGGGAACTTTAGCAACCACTTGGTTCTAATTGATGGAACATTTTGGGTCTCGTGTAAGATGTTTCTTTTTAAGCAGCCTATCAAAGTGTGAAATACTTCCTCTAAATCTGATATTGAGAGAAGTTCCAGAGATCTATGTCTCATTTCCAGATGGACTAGCTGAATACATCTGTGAATTATTTGGCATATTTTAAATATATTTGTCTTTCCTCTGCACCTGAGATGTAAGTATCATAATACTATGTCAGGAATTATACTAGGGCCGCAGCTATTCCTCTCCAGGCTTTTTGGCCCATCTTGCATATTCTGCTTCTTTTTAAACTTGACATGATTTTTCCCCCCTGTGTGTTTGTGTCTCTGGGTTATTCTAATGTCCAGTTCTTACCCTGCTGCTTTTATCCAGTTTTGCTCTGTTTCCGTCTGATGCCTCTGATACAGCAGGAAGATAGGAGCTGGTAAAAAGAAAAAATAGAGCAGCTAAATGGTTGTATGTTCCCGCTTGACCAGCATGAGTTTTTTTCTGGTATTTAACTAAAGCAAATACAACCATTAAATGCAAAATTCTCTGAAGAAAAAGAAACACAAGAAGCCTTTCTTTTTTCTTGTATTTTGCCAAGGCATTTTAGTCAGAAGCAATAGGAAAACACACATCATTTTCTCACATCTGGCTGAGACATTGATTTTAATGCTGGGGACAATTTATTTTGGTAGTTATCTGTACATCACGAGTAGTTGTGTAATTTTCTTTAAAAATAATAAAACTGTGTAAAATGCCCAAGTAAATATTCTTCTTGACTGTTATCTAGTGTTTAGTAAATCATTTTGGGAGGAAATATTCTTGTTTCCTAGAGTTTATAATTAGTTTGTTTAGTCATTCTTTGCTCTTTCAGGTGATTAAGCTGAGGCTCAAATTTTACTTCCCTGTGCCTTTGAATCATTGCAATGACTTGCACTTTCATCTGCTTCTCTTGCCTGAAGTAAAAGCCAATAATCCTATGTGAATGCACTTCAGAAATTCCACAGGTGCAACCTTGAATACTGACTTATAAATTTAATTAAGACAGAGTCGGATGCTGCTGAAACATAAAAGTAAAGTCTACGTAAATGTGCTGTTGCTACTGGGACTATGACTTGGGAGGCATTTACCTCTCCTGAGCGGGGCATGAAAACCCATGGGAAAACAGTCTGGTAGTTGCTGGCAGAGTTCAGGCTGATCTTGTACTGGCTACAACACCTCCACAAGCTCCATTGCCTGGGCTGGCCTCTAGGGAAACAGGAGTGACTGCTCTCAGTGCAAATGGCTGGGATACAAATGTTTTAACCTCATCCTTCATGTCAGTGTTGTAGGGAGCAGAGTTCCTGGCTTTCCCCTAACAGTCTGTTGGCCTGAGTCTTTGGTTCACCAGGAATATTTTCACTGAGGGATTGCAAAGCTCTCTTCAGCCTGTTTGTAATTAGCAGACTGTGCCCCAGGATTGCTGAGACATGGCATGTGGCCTTGCAAAAACAGTTACAGCTTAGAGTGGTTTCTTTGCCACACTTTCTTGGAGGATGATTGAGTGCTCTGTTATCATCTGAGGCAGGGAGGGGATGAGCAGCTGGAGTGCTATCACCAAATGAGAGGAGTGCATCATTCTGGTGTGTCCTGTTTGCCTCAAGCACTTGAATGAATCCATAGGGAGCTAAGCATGCATGTAAATGGCCCAGACCATCTTTCAAATTGTCCTGTTTCAATATTCTCCAAACAGCTCACAGCTTATTCAGGGGTCAGTGTTATATCTACAAGGTGGGTTTCCATTGCTGTGCCCAACATTCAGTGAAAGGGTTTCCGTGTCAAAAGCCTTTGGACCTTGTCTGCATTTCCACACTGGAAATCAATTTAAACACTGCATTTCCATTGCAAACTCATGCTCTGCTTTAGAAACTGGACCAGTGTGGTTCAAAGGCCAGTGGACTACACCTGAAAGAATGTTTCATGATGAATGGCTGCTTCAAAGTTAACTTTGCAGCTGACAGCTGTATCCCTGGCTGTAGCAGTGTCGTTCCACCTCAACCCTCAATGACTCAGCGGGTCTGCTTATAGTCTCACACAGATGTGCTCATGCCAGGAGGCTTCTGTGAGGGTGGTATTTTTTGTTTTTAATTGTGTCAAAAGAAGAATAGAGCTTTTGGGGGCAAATCTAGGTAACTAGAGTATTTCTGTGGAATTCAGCTCATTCCTTGCTCTCCCTTATCCTGACTTTTAGGTTATTCCTTGGTATGCCATGGGGCATTAGAGAGACCTGTCACTAGGAGTGGGGTCTCTAAAAGTGAACTATGGAAATTTCTGGCTGCAGTTCTGTGTTTAGTGTTGTCTTCTTTGTCTAAGGATGAAAATCATTTTAATTGTCTTTCTATTTTCTCTAATACCTCAGATTTTCTTACTATCTAAATTAGGAAGAGCATTTGCTTTGGTAAAATAGGTAAAACCAGATAAAGCTATTTTGTCCCTCAATGTATTTTTAAGGAAATTTCAAAGTTGTGGTGATGTGCAGAAATCAATGAAAACTAGAGGAGATTTAAATATTAAGAGGCAGGAATTTTCCTGCAGGTGCAGGATGACATTTGCATAGAAACAGCAATGACTCATATATTGTTAGGTGAATGTCTAACTAGAATCTAAAATTCATTGCATCAGTCACCTTTTACCTTAGATGGCAATGGGAAATATGCTAAGCAGGATACCCAGCTCTCCATCCTGTCCCACTATAGGAGCTGACTGGGAGAATTCATAAATAAATTGTAGCAAAATGAGATGCTGAACCAAATTTTATCACTGCGCAGGCAAAACTTTCATTGCTTTTTATAGAAAGACTGAACTTTTCTTTCCTTTTTTTTTCTTACCACAAAAACTGCAAGAGGGGCCCCCTCCTTGTAGCAATTACTTTAGAAGCCATTAACTTCACCGCAATTTCAGTTTTGTAGTTTAAATTATATGGAAAAAGTGTTCTGATTTATTTTCTTAACCACGTCTCTTCTCTGCCTAGAATTATAATTTTCAAAAGAGAATTTTCAAAGGTAGAAAGACAGTGAAATGCCTCTATTAAGTTCTGTTGATCTTCGGTACCAAAATGGAAGCAATTGTTTTAAACATAACATTCTTTCTATGAGTTTTTGAACCAGCTTTCCTGCAGAGAATTTGTTTCAAGTTCAGTTCCTTATCTCAAATTTTTATTGTGAGTTAACTGTTCAGACAGGTTAGCATCAACTAATTTTACCAGTTGTTTCCCATTAGGAGGGCAACTTAGCCAGAACAAGAACCTGACCCTCTCAGCTACTAATCCTGTTGTTACAACTGGTAGGTAAGGTCACTTTCTTTTCTGTAACTTACATTTCGTCTGAAATGTTGTATTTCTGTCACTTATGAAAATGTATGTCCAAGGCCAACTCAGCTCTTTAATACTTTCCCCATATTTTTTATTTTCCATTTCTTGTGTCTATGAACTACCTGCTTATTGGGCTATAAAAATACCCCATACAACTACGGATTCTACCCTAAAAATAAAAATACTACTTTCATAATGAATGCAAGGTAAAATAAATGAAAACTTTAACTTTTATTCTCTTCTCCACGCAAACATCCAAGTGACTGTAGCATCTACACCACATAGAGACTCAGGAGTTATGGTGTCTGCTGGAGTCACACAAAGAGAACATATGTGACAGAAACTTCCCCAGTTAATATTGCCAGAGCCCAGCATTGCTCATCTGCAGTAATTCTTGTAAGTTCTGGGTGGACTCAAAAAGTACTTGTATAAGTCCGCAAAACACTCTTCACTTGAGATTTAAATATATAATCTGATAATGAGTTGATTTTAGGAAACCTGTACAGCAGCAAAATCACCCACTGGTGAGCAGGGATGACGAACTTTTAGTAGTTCCCCGAAGGGCAGCACTCTGCAGTTTCTGATAATGCAGTTTCCCACTGTGACTGGGGATCCTGGATTTTTAAATAAAAAATGGGGGATTTTACCCTCATTTCTATCAGATTGAATAAGGAATTGTTCCATTCCATTGCTTACTGGAAAGCAATGGAGTGGAAAAAGAGCCTTAATCAGTTTCCACAGGGAAATCTTTAAGACCCTGTTGCAGGACTAGTACAGCAATACTTTTCTATGTGCCTTTTCATTTGCCATGGGATTATTTCTGTATAAGGAAATATTGTATGCTTGAAGAGGGTAACTGTTTGCTACTTGGAATCATTTTGACCTGTATATTAAAATACCTTTCTGGGAAATTTACCAACTTACATGTATATATGCAAGTTTTATTGCAACATAGAGACTTGCAAAACTTTTGTTTCCTCCTAAGAGCTTCTAAATAAGATAAAGCAAACTTACCTTGTCTCTGTGTCTCATAAAGGAGTACAACTGTCCAAGGATGCTTTAAACCTTGTTTTCAAAAGTTGTAGAACACATTGAAACCCTGACCAACTTACAGAAAAGCATTAAGTGCTAATACTGTAGCTCAACAGACACAAGTTACAGAATATTTGTAGTTGGAAGACACCCACAAGGATCATCAAGTCTAACTCTTAAGTAAATGGCCCATTTAGGGATCAAACCCACAACCTTAGCGTTATTAGTACCATACTCAAATCAACTGAGCTAATCTCAGGACCAGACTTTCAGTATTTCTTTTATGGCTTGTCATGGTATTCAATGAAGGTTCCTGCCCATATCATTTGAGTCAAATTCAGCATGACCTTCATTCACTGCTGTAAATTGGGTTTGAAAATATCTTTATGTTATTCCTGCCTCCCACATGGAGGTGTAGCTCTCCCCAAAAGAAGAACCTCTACCTCATTTGTTGGTATACTTAAATCTTTTAATAATCAGCACTTAATTTGGGTTTAATCTAGACTCTCTTATTTCCTCTGCTGTAATATCATAGACAAGGTCCTTAACCTGTGCCTGCCTTCCATTATCCACTTTAAAATGTTTATCTAAATAGCAGCCTACTTATATTGTTAAGGATCAATTAATTTGTTAACTAATTAACTGAAAGCACTTTAAAAATATAATGTGCTACAGATGTAATTTTTGTCATTAACAATGCTTCAACACTGCCAATGCTAAAATATTCATTGGCAAAGTCTAGTGGGTACTGAAAGAATATTAAATCAATTAAAAATGGGAAGGTGTGTTATCTGGGTACAAGTGAAGGCCATTACAATATTGGGAGTGGAAATGTCCTGATCTTGGGCTTTCCCTATGCCAGCTCCAGTCAGGGAAAGTATCTTTTGCTAATACTGACCTACTCTTATGTAAGTCTGGTGAGAATTATACGAACAGTTGGGGCTGATTTTCAGTAGATATAGATATGTATTATGTAAAAATATTAAAGTTTATTCCTACCTTATGGTCTGTTTGTAATCCTTCCCCATGACCTTTTAGAGTGTTTTCTCCCTGATCCTATTCTGGGCTGCCTA
Organism: Dasyornis broadbenti; assembly: GCA_013397935.1. Taxonomy (NCBI): domain Eukaryota; kingdom Metazoa; phylum Chordata; class Aves; order Passeriformes; family Dasyornithidae; genus Dasyornis; species Dasyornis broadbenti. The sequence goes on along the minus strand of VZRN01005010.1, from coordinate 296,634 downwards.
TTTGACAACATGAAAGGATTAGCAGGAAATAGAATTTGTTTCTTGGTATTAATTGCTCCCATACATGGTGCTTCTTTGTATGTCTGCCTTCTTCAAAGTTTGCTCCTGCTCAAAGTGTGTGCTTCCTGCTAAGTTGTGTTAAAGGGCTTTTAGCAAAGGAATGGCGTGCTAGGTGATGGGGAGGATGTCACTCTTTGATCAGCAGCTTTTGTGCCTGCTGAACACCCTTGCTCTGATCTGAATGCTGTCTGCAACCCTCTGGATTCTTAATCTGTGTGGTTTGTTTGCTGTAGTTCTTGTCACAGTATTATGCAAAGCTTGTTAAAATGCTGATGCTTCTCTCCACCCCCGTATTATTTTTCCTGTGTTATTTTTGTGACCTCTGGCTGAGGCATAGCCTCTGTATACTTCAGCCACTAATTTGCTGTTGTTTATATCAGAAATAGGATGCTGTAACTTGTTAACTACAGCTATCTAGGTTATGAAAATATATATTAAGCAAACATACCCTCTTAGTTTTGTTACTTTTCTACCTTCTCTTCAGTGCTTAAGTACAACTCGGGTTGACCAAATCTAGCAAGAGCTGCCTACTCCTGGCAGATTTTAATCCTCACAACAAAGCACCAAAGTTCTTAATCCTGATGTCTCTGCAGCCTGTATACACACCCAAAGGGCAATACTCACTACAAAACACAACTTCATTGCATTCTGTCAAAAGCAGGTGACGATGCTGAGATTGCCAATGTGTGTCACTGGGCAAGTGGGAGAAACTGGCATTTTTTCTTATCCCATTGGAGGGGATTCTGTGGGACAGAAGTGCTTGCCACGTGAGTCATTTTATGCTGTTTGAGGCCAGGACCCAGATGTCTTTTCCAAGGTGCTGAATATTGCTAGCATTAACATTTTTTAACCCCACAGTAAATGTCACACTTTCATGATCATGAAGAAAACGTAAGATACCTTACTTTTACCCTAAGATAAATTTAATGAGATAAGGGACAGCATGGACCTCATGTAATTTATCTGCAATAAAATGTAAGTGGCAATCACCTTGAGATCTAGGCTGTAGGAAAGCAGGTGTTTATTTCTTTTGACATATATTTGCAATAAAAGATCCATTTGCATGTAAAACGTATTACTAAGATTGACCAAAACACAGCATTGGCGGCAGTGATAAGGCACTTGACCATGTGGTGTGGTTTGCCAGTCAAAGAGAAATTGCTGCTCTATTCACCTCTTAACCTTTGCAGACACAAGATCAAGGTAGTGAATGCACACAACAGTAGATTTGGCTATTTTGCAGCATCAGAAGCTCTGTGTTTGCTCTAATTTGCCTAATACACAAGAAGCAGAATTTATAATTTTCTGAGCATCTCAGTCAAAGAATAAAACCAGAACTTTTATCTACCCTTTATATGCCATGTACTGTGTTTGTTGTCTTTTGCTGCAGCTGAACCACCCGGTGTTGCAAAGAATAGATGTTCTGCCTTTAGCCTTAAATCATGTTGGTAGGAATAGTGACCCTGATTCTGCTCTCACACCAGTGTCATTCTGAGTGAGGCTCATGGGAAAAACACTCTTTCTTTAGAAAGTGTTATCTACTTTATTAATCTTATATTTACTTTTATTATTATGTCACTAAAAATCCCTCTTTTTGTGGGTTGAAATAAATCTTAACAGTATACAAGCATAAACAGCTAGCAAACAGTAAGAATAGTTTTACCTTTGCAGTATAAACTCTAGCCATTTCTTGAAGTTATGCAAACAGTTCGGGGTGCAATAACATGGACTAAAGTGGTTTGAGAAAGGAAAATTCATTGTTCTTAGGGAAAGCTGCTCTAATCACTTCATCCTTACATACAGTGCTCGGACTTGGTTGTGGTAATATTGCAAAGTGCTCATTCCTATGGCAGTCTAAATCAGCAGCGTGGGAGCTGGCTGTTCTGCAATGGCAGCTGAAGAGCCAATGTTTGCATTTCCAGCACTTTAGCTATGTAGAGAGGGACTACAGAACTGTAAAATCACATATCATATAGCAAACAGAATTAAAAAAACCCCCAACCTCCAGCATAAATGCCATTTTTTTTTTTTTAAATGGAAGCAAGAGACGATAGATATCCCTCCTCTGCCTTGTTCTGTTACTGTAGTAGGATCCTGGTATTAGTTTCATAAGGCTGTTCAGACATATAAACACTTTACTTTGCAACCTTTCATATTATTCCACAGTTCCACTGGAAGAGATTTCTTGTCCGAAGAGATATTTCCAAATCCCCTTGTCAAGGAGCCAGGTGGATTAAAAAAATGAATAGCGATAACCCCTCTGCCTTGAGGCAGCTGGATATTTAGGCTATTACATGTTTTTTTCTTTTTTTTTAAAGCCTTATCTTCCCAAAGCTCTCCTTTCCCTTTCCCTCCTTTTGTCGTATGAAAAACTCAGTAAGACCCAGGCAGCTGGCAACCTCCAGGTCACTTGGATGTCACTGCTGTCTCAAAATTATCTCCTTGATATGAGCAAGATTACTTTTTTTCCCTTGGAACAGAATCTGGCCCTTTTCAATCTCATCTGTTAATGCTGTCTTCCTTGTGTCTTGGTGCCCGTAATAACATGAATTAGGGCTGAGCACATGCAGCTAGGTTGGGTACAACATAGGTGACGCTCTGTGGGTGCAGAGAGATGTGGAAGGCTGGTGGAGATGTAATGTGCTCGTTATTTAAGGCTCACTAATAATCGCAGTAGTTATGTCTTGGTTGCCAGTTTTTAGACTTGTGTGTCGAAGCATCTTGAACAAAATGTTAGTGAGAGCAATTCTGCAGCATCCTGCTGACTGAATTCAAGGTGCTGCCTCGTTTGCCATCTGCCTGCAAGCTCACAGTAGTAATTATAGCGAGTCTCGCAAGTGCTGGAACAAGAGGTATGTCAAATGCATTTTTCTTCCATTTGAAGGTAATTTTCATTTTCTCTACTCATTTGAAACTACATATGGTTATGAGCTGCAGGTGTGAGATCCACACAGAAGCAGACAGACATGTGTACACACCCACGGAGCAAGATATCAACTCCTAGAGTGTCCAGAAGTGCTTACATACTTATCACGGCACATTTAAATTAAATGTAGCTCTGGAGAAACTTCCCTTGTTATTACCACTCCTGTCCTTGTGCGTAGAATCTTAACGTCTCTTATTAGTGTGACAAAAAAGCATGCTTGATTTTACTGAACATCACTGGAATAAAAACTGCTGAAAGTGAAAGTCACTTGAAGTTTGTTGAAACTTCCATGGATTTCTAGTTTTAGATGAGTTGCTACTGTTATTTGTGGGTTGTTTCAGATCCTTGCAAGGTTAAAAAGGATTGTGCAGAGCAGAGTGGTGGCTGCAGTAGATGTTATTAACAGCATTCCGCAGGTTGCTGTAGGCATTTCATTTAGTTGCCATTCAGAGCACCCAACTGGATTCTGTGTAGTCAGTGGAGGAAAAAGGCGAACCTGGAGATGCATCCAGAAGACTTAAGTTGGATGTGTGTATTCCATGCACAGTTGCTGTGGGGTGTCATGCACAGTGAAACATGCAGGATTCTTAACCATCCTTGAACTGGTGCTAAAGCTGTGTTCTTCCACAGAGCAGAAGGGAGAGCAGTGGCTTATGGACACAGCCATAGTGAGGATAAGCAGGGTGAAAATGTAAAATTGGCACTGTGTGATGAACAGTTTCGTTTGGTGCTTGAATTCTGCTGAGAATTGGCATCCTCGAACTGACTTTTGTTTGGAAAGTGATTAAAGACCCAGTGCATTTGTGCATTGGTCACGTTGGAGGAGGAGGTTTGCATCTGGTATGGCATGTGGGAGCAAGGTGGAACCAGGGAACTGCTGCAGCTTTTCAGGAATCTGCCTGTCCTCATGTCAGGGTGCACAGGGAGCCATCTTTCAGCACTGTGTCTGGAATTCACTTTGAAGCAGTGGAAGAGTGAGCAGGCAGAAGGAAGGCTTGTCATTACACACCCTCTTTACTGATCCACCGAGAAAACTGGGGTAGGGGAGAAGAATGAGTAGAAGTTTGCTCTCCCTGGATTTCCTGGTGGGACCTGCTTGGTGTCATCTTCTGGAGGAAAGAGCATTCATACATCCAAGCTGCACATTCTCCTAAATATGACTGTTGTGGCTGTCTGAAGTGTTTCCCACGCTGCTTACCCTCATGAAATTGGAAAGATGAGGGCTGTGTAGGGAAACAGAAACTGAAGCTGATGGGCTCAATGAGGAAGACTTACAAACTATCCAGGCCATGGATAGATTTAAGGAATATAAAGAAGGGTTGTTTAGGAGATTATGAGCACCAGGTTTTTCTCAACCTACTTAAACAGGACATTCTTGCATGCCTTGAAGTAATGCCTCTACATTTTTGCTTGCAGGTTCAAGAATCAGGCATGATCAGCAGCTTTGCGTCTTGGGTTGGAATTTTTAGAATCACAGAACAACCTGTGTTAAATGTCAAAGGCAAGAGCTGATTTAAGCTTTCCTCATTATATGCCTGAACTGAAAGTACTACATTAAGGTCATCTTTCTTGTTCAAGATTTAAACTAATTCTGGGCTAGTGGAATATCCTGTACTCTTCAGACAAGAATTTCTATAATCATCGGGACCAATGAAGTCTTGTTTTCCAGGGATTTGTGTTTCATGGTAATTCATGAGCTCTAAATGACAACTTTCCCATGATGGGGATATGTACCTTCTTCTTTCCTCACATTATTCTGTCTCAGTCAGTAGACCCTCAGGTGGGTAATGCAGGCTGAGCTGATCCAGTTCCACAAACTGAAGGAATCCACCTTTCTGTCAGAGGTAGCTGAAATTATGCAATGGGGTCAAAAGTTACTGAGGAACGTACATAAAGTGTGATCACATAAGTCACGTTTCCATAGGAACCAGCTAAAAATACATCTGTATGAACACCCAGCATCTATCGTGATGAACTATTATGTAAGTAGGATTTTTTTTCCTCGGTAAGAACATTGCAGATGCTTGTTAATAATTTGTGGCAGAATTTACAGACAAGTTTACAAGTCATCATATGTGCAATCGGCTGTGTGCTTATTACATCGTCTGCCTTCACTCCTGCTGACTAAAATGGGAAATTAACAGAGCATCCTTTCTCAAGGCTCACAAACATCCAGAAGATTAAAAATACCCTGAGGCTTAAAAACTTCTTCACCTGGTAAGACAAATAGAGTTCTGTTCTAACAGTCAGCTAAATGTGAGTGTTGTAACTATAAGTGCGGTATGTGAGAGGTGGAGAGGAAGGCTTGGAGGCCTGTACCTCATGGAAAGTGTGCCATATTGCACCATGGCAACATGTGAATATTTGCAAGTAATGAGTCTCTGCAGAGCAGGAAATTGTCACCAAATAAATTATTCAAATTATAAGTGTATTTGTACCTTGGGAAAAATGTTGTTAGGATGGCAGATTTTTGTGGGGCAGTGTTTTAGGTTGTATGACATCAGACAGAGGAGGTATTTTTACCATGAGGTGATGTATATTATAACATTGTACATTCTCCATGACTAAGTTGAAATTCTGTGTTTGTACCTACTTTTGTCTATATTTCCAGAAACCACTTAGAAATTGTCTTTTGTGCCAACTAAAAGACAGGACTAGATGATGGATTGTTAAGAAAAAAATGACCAAAACCATCTGGCTTGAAAAATAGCACAGAAGTGTCCACCGCTGGACTTCTCAAAATCATTCTGTAGCTGTTACGAGTAGAGACAAGAGTTTAGATAACTCTCTGCCTTTTGCCTAGGCCTTTGGTAGCAGGCAGTGACCTTTATTGGGGTGCCCACATCCCAAGACCCAGACTTGTTCGTGAGTTCTTTGATAATGGGCTGATTAGGTCTAATATGATATAAATTATCATTTATTAGACACAAAAATAAACAGACATACAATTTGGGACAAAAATACACAGTAATAAAATAAAAAGAAAAAAAAAGAAAAACTACTAGTGGAGAAAATGCAGCATGCAAGAAGGTACTTATTGTTACAGCTAGCAAAGAGATAATACAATTTAAGAAACCAATATATGTTACCAACTCAAATTTGGTGATGGAATATATATTCTTTGAAGAAGTTGCCACAGATCTGGGTCTAGGCCTGGGGAGAAGCTCCTTGGACATTTCCAGAGCGTGTGTAAGAGATTTCTGACTCTGTGATATTTCGTGTGTCTTTTATAGTGTAAAAGTGTGTCTTTTGGTCACGTACTTACTCTTTTCTTTTTCCACATCTGCTCTCCATACTAAGATGTGGATTCTGGGTTGGAGGCTCCAGACTCTCGGGTGCCAAGAGATAACCCCTTGCTGGGCCTTTGACTTGGCCTGAGTTACCTATGCATCAGCCATGTGGGAGAGAGATAGAGGGATAAAACGCCCTGCCACAGTAGCCTATTATAATACTTTTTCTCAAGTTTCAGAATTCATTTTCTAAATATCTGGAAGCAATTTTTATCCTGTTCTGATTGTCTATTTCATTTTCATTCAAAATCGCATCAGGATTAAACAGTAAATCTTAGCAACAGGGGTTCTTTTTTTTTTTCTAATTCAATTTTGAACAATAAGACAATCTAAGACTGTATACGTAAAGATAAAATTTATAAAGTGTACATAATGCTGTACTATGCACATTGTTCCAAAGAGGGAGGAGGGTCCCTCTGTCTTCTGAGCCTCAGAAAATTGCATGCCACTGGACAAATTCTGAATTGTGATTATTAGCAAATGATGAATAACTTGCAGACCTGGAGTTAATCATCAAATATATTATTTAAATTAAAAATGAATTCAAGAATTCAACATTCTGTCTGTGGACAATTCATTGATAGAAAAGAAAAAAGGATGAAATTAATCAAATAAATAATTTATTGTAAATCATGTGGTTCTAATTATAACAAGGCACTAAAAAATAGATCAGCTTCTCAAGGCACGGCAGAGTTCTGCTATGCATAAGTATCACCACAAATGCAGCTGTCAAAGTATAATCCCTGTTTTAATTACTTTTGGTTCAGGACAATAGTCAGGTACAGGAGTGGTAACAAAGGCATTGACCTACCCCATTCATTAAAAGCTATTTTGTTTGCTTGATGGCATGACAGAGCATCCTGAGCTAGTGCTTCTGCAACACGAGAAACACCAGCCTACCCTTCCTGAATCCTCAAAGCAAAAGTCTACATAAAAGTGAGGTTTTATGACCTTTTCTCTTATTGACTGCTAGCTCAGAGGTCTGTACCTCTCTTTTCTGAGGGGCTGGTTATTAAAAAGAGCAGGCCTTGAGCATTGCTCAGCAACCCACGTGCTGCAGAATTTTAGATGGAGGATGAGGGAGAGGCAGCACTTAAATAAATGTGGCCTGTATGAACACACTTGTTCTGAGGCCTCCAGAACAGCTGATCACCAGGCACTTCAGCTTCCTGAAATCTTTGATAACTGTGAGCTGGGTTTAGCAAGCCATACTAGTCCAACTGTGCTTCTGCCAGTGGGTTGGATCAGATGATCCTTGAGGTCCTTTCCGACACGGTATTCCAGTCTGTGATTCACTCCCCCATCCAACTGAGCCACCAGCACCATTAAAAAGTCTGTACCAGTGAGTAGGCAGTATTCAGCATTTATTACTCTTTTTTTCTTTTTTTCCCTTTCAACTATCTTCCTCCCTATCAGTAGAACGAGCAGCCTTTTTCCTAGAGATTTTTAATTTTGTGTTTGCAAAGCAAGTCAGGGTTGCATGGTACTCATTCGCAAGAACTGTGTTACTCAGTCAAGGACAAATCCAGTGCTGTGCCCTGCATTCACAGAGGTCCTAGTTCAGTTGCCATTAAAAGAAGGGCTAGCAGCAGTTCTAGTGAGAAGATGAGAGCATTTTTCATAAAATATCTGTATAGATTTTGAACAAAACAGCTTTTATTGCTGTGATGACTTTTAGGGCAGCTCTGGAACAAAGGCAGGAGAGAAAGCCTGAGTGCAAAAATAGCTGACATGTGAACTGGAGCATCCACTTAACTACAAATGCTGCTTTTTCCAGAAAGCTAAAAAGTCCCTGTCCTATCAAAATTGGAGTGATGGTTGGAAATTTGACATGCTTTATGGTGGAGGGTTCAGTATTTTTGAATACTTGCACAGTCTCTTGGATTTGTTACATCATAAGGTCAGGCAACAGCTGGTTGTCTGACCCTGTGACCATGCTGTAAAAGTGTCCAGTCCTTTAGCCATCAGAAGTTGCTGAAGATGTCAGTTTTCTCTGCAGTCAAATAATAAAGCAGAATGTACGTTGTGTACAGTGCCTGTAGGATGATTGAAGTAAGGTGGAAGAGCAAGAAGATGAGTGTAAAGGGGATTAAAGTTGCCTTTATGTCACCTGTGTCATATCATACTAGTAAAAATAAAACCACTAGAATAATACAATCTCGCAAATGTTTTTGCATCAGCACTTTGTCCTCTGAAAATATATTAGAAGCAGCTTTTGCACTGTCCTAGTAAAATTTGCAGAGGCAGAAAATTGCTTATCATTAGTAGACAATAACGCTTCCTTTTTTTCTTCTTAAATTTCAGATGCCTAAATACTACACTATGCTGGTGATGTTGGGATTTTTTAGCGATTTTGAATGTACCAACAATGTTTTTGCCTTAGTGATATGAAAGCAATCAGCACTGCAGAACAGGAAAAAAAAGAAGTAAGAGACCAATACTGTGTATTAGTCAGACTCAAAACACGACAAAATTCAGATTACCCCATGCTGAATACAAATGTGGTAGAAATGTTCAGAAGCAGCAATCAAATAGCTTTGAATGTCAAATGAAATTACTTTGGGAGTCTTCTAAGCCCTCTTCTTAAAGCACACTGGAACATAAATCCTCTACTTTCATTTGATTAGTCCAAAAGGCTATAGGATGTATTATTAAATCTAGAAAACATGACCAGAGTCTTAGTCATTATACACAAATTCCTTTAGGTCTTTATTTTTTCTTGCTCTGTATCTTCTGAATGGAGCATGATCAGTGAACTTTTAAAATAAAAGCATGCCTGAAACTCACTGACAGTTACAAATAATTTATTTTTTAAAGAAAATGCTTTGGGAGGCTTTCATCTGCTCAAATTGAGTGTCACAGCAAAATAAATACATATTATATTATTAGTGAATATTAGAAACTGTGGATAAAGATATTTTGTTGCTCATAAATGATAAGAATCTTTGGTTGACAAACTCCCCTGAAGTACAGGGGAGCTATAATCAGCTTGGCAACAAATCTTTTATGTAATTAAGTCACAGAAGTCTGCCCTTAATGAATAGTTGCAACACTGTACACATTTTGCTTTTTTAAAACCTGGGAAAATGATAACAGAGAGTGAAGACAACCGTGCAAAAAACATTGATATAAATATTAATAATAAGACCTCCAATCCCAGGAAAAAATCTCAGTTTAGGAAAGGATTTATGTCTGTGCCTTAGTTCTATTAAATTTAGGAATGAGCTTAGAACTAAACATGTAGTTAAATGCTCTCCTTGCAGACCCTTCAGTCTGCAAGAAATCTCTGCTTTCCTCTCATGGCTTCTTTTTGAAAGAGGTTGAACTGAGCATTAACATGACTGCATTGGTCTGTGTGGCACAGTACCTTGCACTGGACAGACATACAGAATATGTTCAATACATAAGTGTATGGCAAGTGTTTAGTCTTCCTTGCTGGTAAATTCTTCCAGTCTCTAGTGGTCTGAGGTCCTCAGCCTGGCATGCTGTCTTGATGTTTAAGACCCTTTGATGGAGTTATTCATTAATTTATTTTTCCCTCCATGAATTTTTCTCTGATCAGTTTTTGCAAATGTGCGTTTTAGCATTCCACAGGTTTGAATACAACTTCTCTGACTGAGCTATGCAGTCTTTGTTCTGAAGGTACATTGTGAAACTTTGTTTGATGCCTACTAGTTCTTGTACTAGAAAAAAAAAATGAGCAATTGTTTCCTGATCCCTTTATGCCTTTTGTGATTTTTCCAATGCCTATTAATCTCCATCTTCATGATCTCCTCTCCTTTTTTTTTTTTTTCTTTTCAGATTGAGGAACAGCAATGTGTTAGTTGTTCCTTGTTTGGAAGCTGTGCCAAAATTTGCACCTCCATTATGTTTCTTTGTGTCTCTTCTAGCTCAACTGATGTTCTTTCTGAAATGTGTGGCTCTTAATTGAACACAGGAATTAAGATGTGGGCATAATGGTAGGTTTTGGTTTTGTTCTCTGTTTCTTTTCTTTCCTGATAATTCCTAACACTGCCATTGCTTTTTTAGACAACTACTGAGAACCAAGCTGGCATGTTCATGACGCTATTGGTTATAACTCCAACATCTCTGTTCAAGTGGTAACAGCTAGTTCAGAGCCCATCACTAGATCTTTAATATTAGCAATACTCTTTTTTTCCTCATGTGTGCTATTTTTCATTGTTGCTTTCATACCTGACACAGAAGGTGGTAGTGACCCCTTTGCTGCTGTTACTGTACAAACATGAGGCCAGAATTCAGACAGAGTCAAATGCATTTTGACCTTGGGGACTTCAATGGAGCCATGGCCCTTTACCTTGACAGAAGTGCTGTCTGCTCTTTGGAGACCCTTTAACTTCTTGGCTAAACCAAGAGTTTGAACAACGTGTGATATACAAGATAATTGAATATAAAATGGAAAAACTGATCTGTGTGGTGGACAAAAGGAGAAAATATTTTGGTATATCACTCACTGCATCATGATTCTCACCAGGGAAGATGTGGTGCTTCTTTTAGTTACTAAGTCCATGGTGCATTCTCACTGACTGCTGCTTTTACAGCTGTCAGTGGTACACCTGGGTATCAGCTGGTGCTGTGGAAGGTAATGGCTTGACCATTAGCTTCAGGGTCAAACTCTGCAGTTGTTGGTCATATAAGCATACTTGAATGCACTTTCTTGAAAAAGTCTTCAGGGCATGCATTTTCTTGACATGCATTTCTAAAGGTCCCTCTTGAAGACCTGTCTCTGTGTGGATGTCTTACAGAAGTCTGATGTTGTTATAGTAGAGGTGTAATTTCTGTCCTGTTTTGCACATGGATTCTTTATTGAGGAACCGTATTTTTGGTTTAATATACTCAATTTTACATCTGCATCTTTCTTGAGGTTGTGACTGTAACAACAATAATAAGCAATTGATTCTAATTCTACAGAGTGGTTAAATAAATGTCAGTGATGGGCTCTTTCCAAAAATACCTTTCTTTTTAAAATGGAAAAACAGTCCATATCTTTAGGAGTCAGAAATTATTTAGTCTCAGCAAAGGATACTGTTATTATTCCTAGATGCAATACAAACATAATAATTTATACAACACTCTTCTTATGTTTACAAATAAGTATTACGATGAAAAGGAAAAGTAATAGTGTCCAGACATGGGCCTGGTTGTGCCTAAAGATGCTCCTGATTCTTTTATTTCAGTTTATTTGTACTCAGAACTCAGGTTCTGTTTGTGGAAAAAGAAAATGGTGAAATCAGCAATTTTCCCTCCAAGCAAGATTTATGTGTATGTTGCAATTAGGACAACAGATTATACCTCCAATTTTAGAAAAGTTTATTTTGAAGTTGCAAGTACATGTATGCCCCTGCAATATCTGTCATCTGCTCAAACATACAGATACTTTTTTGGACACTCTGACAGTAGTAAAAATTTCATTTTTGTTTGAAACATATCAGTGTAATAACACAGCCTTAATTCTGATTTTCCAGTTTGAGACATTTTGAAATCAAGGATTTTCTGATTGATTAATCAAGGATTTATTTGCAGGCCATTTTCTCTAGTCCACACCAGTTGCTTTCAAAACCTGTGGTGTTCCTGTAAGGTGTAAATTTTATTCAATAATCTGCTCATCCCCTCTTCCCTTACTTGTCCCTCTTCAAGCCTGTCAAAGTCAGGGCTTCATTGTTTCCTGCTATTTATTTGCTGATTAGTGAAGGATATATGGTCTCAAGAAATCTTACACTCCAAAATACAAGATGACCTTTGTCTTAGTGTCTGAGTCTGTATAAACATGCTATAAAGCTCTCAAGTGCCTACTCCTTTCCAAGCATGCTAGATGTGCTCCCACGCCAGCTTAGCTCACAGCAAGTCCATCCGCAGCCCAAATGATTTTCTAGCGCTGACACCAATTCTTGCCCTGAAGGGTATGCACAATGCCATGCAAAGCCACAAAATAGAAGATTTTCCACAGCCAAGGGACTCCATTGGCTACCCCAACTATGTTATGACCATGAGATGCATCCTCTCCTACATTTGTTGTTTTCTATATAAACTTGTCTGGTTTAGGTTATGCCTTCTGTGCTGTTAGTGGGTTGTACTAACACCTGACGGTGTTCTCTACAAATTACTGTGAATTGTTTCATTTTTTTTTAAACCTGTCTCCAAGTGGCTGGTATTGTTTATTTCTGCTGATTTTTCTTGGTGATTTCAGGAATTCCATCCAAAATGTGCTGGTTCCTCATACTTGTGAGGAAAAGATGATTTTTTGTTCTTTGTAACCTTTATCATTTTGCAGTGCTCCTGTAGGCATGAACATTTCATGCATAGTTCCCCCCTTCTTACAGTTCTTTTTTCTTTCTCAAAACATAATCACTGTCTTACTAGAATCTGAACAGCAAGGAAGACCTGAATATCATCACAGCAAAAGGCAAAGGCAAGTAGAAAAATGTCAGAGATAAGTACACTTCTCAAAAAGTTCTAGAACCAAAGCTAGAAGTTGAGATAATTTGTGGTGTCGAGGGAAAAGCACCTTTTCTTACACATGAGTTTGGCATTATAGGATTATTAGAAGATGATTCTGCTCAGGACTTCAGTCTTGGATTCTTTTTTACTTGCCTTGTTGTATTCTGCAGCATCTTGGTGCTCCAGAGCTCTGGCCAAGTCTTAAAGGAGAGTCTCACAAGGTGTAGATTTTTTTGGCTCTGGAGATAGGAATAGTTCAGACACTTTGGAAAGTTTCAAGTCTTTGTTGAACTGTTTGGATGGAAATAGGTAATCTTTCTAAACTGTGTCATGCTCTTTCCCTTTGCTCTGTTTGGTTTGCAAGTTCTTTGAGGCCGGTCCGTATGCGTGTTTGTGTAGCACGTGGCACAGAGAGTGTATCATCAGGTTCCTACTTCAGCAATATGTAATTAATCTCACTATTTCTTTAAAACAGTGATGAATACTCAGTCCACTGAAAATGCACTATCAAACTGGTGCCTTACAACAGACATGTGAGTCTCTTTACTAAATTCTTCCAGCTGTGTATTATAAGAAAATAGGGTTTATAGTTGATATTATTTTGTGACAGACCTGGGAGAAAATCGCCCACTTCTGGGGTTTTTTTTCAAACCACTATGTTTGCTGCCTCCTGAAAATGAAAGTAGGAGAGGTGTGTTTAAGAAGCTATTTTACATGTGGCTGCAGTTTGCTGCATCTGTTCTTCCTCCTTCTGCAGCCTCCGCTCCTGCTGGGTTGGTCCTTCCTATGCTCTGATGTGGCAGCATTTTCATGGGACCTGTGTCCTGTGGATGTAGCAGCTAAGGTGCACAGTTGTGGTAGTTCTGTGTGCCAAGGTGCCATTATATCATGGAAGGATAATGTGCTTGCTTAAATATACTTACTGAGGATTTGATAAACATAAACTCTTCTGTCTCTGTTTAGCACAGGTGAGCCCACATCTAGAGTGGGATCCACTCCTGGGCTCCCTGGTGCAAGAGAGACATGGACACACTAGAATTGGGTCAGTGAAAGACATAGGGATGATTAAGGAATTGGTGCATCTCTCATACATGAAGAAACTGGGAGACTTTGGGTTGTTTTGTCTTGGAAGACAAGGTTTAGGGGGATCTTTTCAGTGTGTGTATTAATACCTGAGAGGAGTAAGGAAGGGAGAGCCAGACTATCCCAATAGTACCCTGTGACAGGACAAGACATAATGGGCACAACAGATTTAATCTAACTTTTTCTCTGTAAGCACTGGCACAGGTTGCTCAGAGAGGTTGTGGAGTCTCCATCCCTGGAGGTATTCAAAACCAGGCTAGACATGGTCCTGGGCATCCTGCTGTAGATGACCTTGATTGAAAAGGGGCATCGGACTAGATGATCTTCTGAGGTTCCTTCACACCTCAACTGTGACAAGATTCTGTTCTTCATATTGACTTTAAGTTATCATAGAATCAGAGAATATGCTGAGTTGGAAGGGACCCTCAAGGATCATTGAGTTGAACTCCTGCCCCTGCACAGAACCGTCCCTCTGAATGACACCATATGTCTGAGAGCATTGTCCAGATGCTTCTTGAACTCTGTCAGGCTTGGTGCTGTGACAGCTTCCCTGGGGAAATTGTTCCTGAGCCCAACCAGCCTCTGGGGTAAGAACCTTTTCATGATATCTGACCTAAACCTCCCCTGACTCAGCTTCATCCCATTCCCTCAGGTCCTATGAATGAAGAGATCCTCTTCAAGAGAAGGGGTACCTGCCCCTTCTCTTCGCCTCACAAGGCAATTGTAGTCTGCTACAAGATCTCCCCTCAGTCTCCTCTTCTCCAGGCTGAACAGACCAAGTGACCTCAGCTGCTCCTCACACAGCTTCCCCTCAAGGCCCTTCACCATCCTCATGGCCCATATTTGGATGTTCTCTAATGGCTTAATGTCTATTTTTATAACATGGTGCCCAAAATGGCACACAGTTGTCCTTAAATGGCTCATTAAATGAAACTTGGTTTTTATAAAGGGAAAATAGAAGTCTGTGTTGCTTCCAATGGTTATAATGTGCTACCAAGTGAAAGGCTCAGTTCTAGTGAATGTGATTTTTTTGGTCTCTGCTGTAACTCTCATCCTTCTTCTGAGGACTTTCTTTTCCCTCTTCAATTCTTTTGACAAATTAGGGAAGGTTTTCAGCAGAAGATGAAAATTCTTTTCCCTGCTCTAGGGGAAGAATCCTGGGCCCAAGTATTCATAAATTTTGTCTGATGATACCCAGATATACTTTTAGGGCTATTAAAAAGAATAATTCAAATAACAGAATTGTTCAGTACAGAGTAATAGAGTGCACTTTACTCTTGTGCTCTGTGTAAACTGCTTCCAAATATGGAGGGAAGAAGGTGTTAAAGTCCCACCACAGGTTCATTTTATTCTTTTAGCTCAAAATTTACCAGCCCTATTTAGTTATATAAGTGTTTACTAAAATGGTTGCCTCCACAAAGCCAAGTATTCAGCTTTTAAACATTTTATAGTGCTTTAGGTGTATTCACTGATTAAGCCCTCTATGAGTTGGTATATATTGCAAATTAATAGCTAAGGAAGTTAATAAATCAGTCACATAGCTTTTTTTATTTAAGCTTTAGTCCTTTGACTTCTAATTACATGCTGTAGCAACCACATTACGCTTCCCTGGTAGGCAAAGTCCTTTAATGAAGAACTTTATTCCAGGAAATATCTTGTTCCCCTCTTGCTGATCAGGAGAGCTCTGTTGGATGGATTTCTGTATCAGTGTCATAAAAATGATGGATTTTAGTGTGAGACAAACTTTGGAAGGCACACTTGAGGTTTGATTGGCAGAAACAAAGGATTTGGGTACATGTGGCATTAAATGAGGGTAGCAGTTGGTTAAAATGTGTGAAGCACTGTCACTCATTTACTAAAGACCTACTCATGAAACAAGAAAATATGCTGGTAGCAGCACCTGGATAAGCCTTCCTCTTGCTCCCCCTCTAATCCAGGATTGGACATATTCAGCAGCTTTTCAGCTCTGTCTTCTGGAGAAGATAATCTGTACCCATGCCTTTCTTTCTGTGTGAGGAAGGATTTGAGTTGAGGAAAGAGAAATCCTGACTGTAGGTCTGAGAGGGACAGGTGTGTAATATTAAGCCAGCTGGTTTAGCTCTTGGAATGATTCAAAGAAGCCTTAAGATTATTCTAATATTTTCCAGGTCAATACTGTCTTCAAGCAGCTGCTCCAGCAGCTGGAGAACTGTGATTGTGAGTTGGTGCTGACATTTGCCTGCATCACCTCCACAGGGAGGAAGAATGATACGGAGTTGGTGTTTCTGACTTTGTGGTGCATGAATTCCCCATGCAAGGAGAATCTCTTGCTTGTCAGCCAGTGTGGCTTTATGGCTCCTTTGTGCTGCTGCAGAGGTGTGCATTAGGGCCAAGATCTGTGCTGAAATAAAGCAGGAGATGGCTGCTGCTACCGGTCAGGGCACAGCTAATTCTTTTTACCCATTTCCATACTTGCTTGAACTCAAGGAGTTTGCCAAGTCAGTTCCACATTTTGCACCCTCTGTAAAGATATGTGGCTGAGAAACATTTCCAGGTTTTACTCCAAGAAGCTTGGAGCATCTGTGAAAATGCGTATAAGAGTGCTCAGGTATGATTTTCATCACTGTTCCTTGTGAAAGGTGGTCAGATGTGAGATCTGTGTTGATACAGATGTTTGTATTGGGTGGTGATGGTGGGGCAGGAGCTGGGTCAGAAAGACAAAGACCTGTACTGTTTCCTTGATGCCCAGACCCCAACTTTTTCTCTAGTGCCAGATGCATCAGACACTAAATCAAGATTTAAATACTTCCATGCCTACTTTTCTCTCAGAATGCCAACAGGACACTTTCTGATGTCAGTGTCATTGCAGCTAATGTGATGCAAATTCTCACTCTCTTCTACCTGGCAATGTCTCTCAGGGGACCTATTTCATATTAAAAGACTGGCCTCTGCTCTCAGTAACCCCGGTATAAATCTAGAATAAATTTTGTATTGTCAACAACAATTGTACATGCCATTCAGGGCACAAGTTATGGATGCAGGTCCTGCCTGAAAGTTGATTCACAGCTGCGATGTTTAGAAGATTTCTCTCACTGCCTGGTACAGATACTTCCTATCTGCTTAATTTTTGGCATGGGCTCATTCTTTCCTTTGGATCAATGTTTTCATTCTATTATGCAAAACCAGACTTGTGTATGAGTGCTAAGTGTGACCTGGCCATGCTCATTTACATCCATTGCCTTGGATTTGAGCAGACTGTCCATCAATAAGTGTGACCTTTAGCATTTTATTTCTTCACCTGGCTGCATTCGCCTGGATGACATATGTTGGGGAAATGAATACTGCTTTGGATGTCTCCTATTTTACCCATAGATTGGGAATAAAGTTGCCTAGCCTCTCTTTCAAACTCTACTTTTTGTCCAATTAATTTGAAAACAAACAATCCTTTCTTAAAAGAAGAATGACCACCAAAAATGAACAACAAAGAAATGTAAAGCTAAACAAGACTTCAAAATAAGATTCATGAAAAATGTAACAGGTACGAAGTAATCTGAAACTCTGTTTCAGGTGTGCAGATGCTGTGATATCCCCCCTGGTTTTTATGTCAGCCAAGGTTACTACCAAGCTGTTGGAGTTCTCTGAATAAACCACTGAACACTGTGAATTCTCCCACTATATCACAATTATGGGAGTAGAGGCACTAGGTAAGTTTATGCTGATCCTCTGGGAACATTTTAAAAAAGTTTAATATCCCTTAAGATTTCTCATTTCTAACCTGTCATAGGTTTACCTCATGACTGCTCATTTTGCTGTGTTATAAAAGCAGATAGAAAATTAGATTTCTGGCTCAAGATCTCACTAAAACCATCATTCCTGTTTAAGTCAGCAATAGCCACACAACATTTAAGCCTGGATAGTAATTTCTTTCAACATCTACTGCAGCAACTGAGAAACACATTGCATGGCTTGAAATGCTTCTGGTCTAATTAGAAGAGCTTACAAAATTCTGCGTAAAGATTTTCTGAAAAGATCACTGGAAATAATAAATAAGAGGAGTCTAATTTCCTGTTCTGGGTACCTCACAAATGAGAAAGGTGTCTTTAAAATACAGATTCTGTTGATAAGATTGAATATCTGCAATGATTACAGAGGCTTTGAACCCCAATGAGGAACTTCTGCTATGATTCACAGAAAAAGGAGGTTTTTAACTGTTTGGTACACTTCCAGTCTAGTAGCTGCAAGTATCTGGATCCTGTCCAAGAGCACACCACTGTTGTGGCAAAGAGCTTATCAATGCACATAACTTTAAGTACATTAATTATCCCCACCTTTTTAGATAGCATTACTCAATTGAGGGAAGTGTCCTTGAAATGAAGGACATTCATCTAAGCCTTGCGGGATCAGAACAGAAGTACCAATATATTACAGGATTGCATTTGTGAAATAAGGATTCATTAATAGTTTCTTTACATACATGACTGAAAACACAAACCCTTATTAGTTGATGCAGTAGTCAGTGGAGATAGTTGGAAACTAGCCTATAAAGTCACTCCTGTTGGGATGTTAAACAGCTATTAAAAATTGAATTGATTAAGGGTTCAGTATAGTTCTAGAGAAAGGTGGTTAAAGGCTTAAATATCTGCCTTCTCAATAGGTTAACAAATAAAAAGAAAGGCCAGCTGCTGGGAAGCTGCATTCAGAGTGCATTTTTACTTTTAAAAGTTAAATGCATTGTCAAATTTATCAGCAAATTAAGCTGACAAATGGAGTTTATTTCTCTGTGATTATTTTCCCTGCTTTATTCTGTACCTCTTGGGTGGCTCCTGTTCAGCTGAAGCAAAATGCGTGTGCAGAAGAACAGGGAGGATGGGAAAAGGCAGGGATCATTTTAGTAAAAGCAAAGTACTCCTCTGTACGAGCCTGGGTTTGGGGCATAAACTGAATGTGCTGTAAGAGAAGGGTTGGTTTTGGTTTTATCTTTTTGGTGGGGTAGAAGAAGAGTTTCAGGTCAACTGTCTCTCAGCAAAGCCTCTGTCACTGCTCCAGGAATCCAGCCGTAGATGGCCTTTATTCTTTTTCGAATATTGAATAGGGCTTTGCACTGTTCCTCCTAGACTGGACAAGTCACCCTTTAAACCATGTCAGAAGCTGAGTCCCCATGACTGTAGCTGCGGTGGGTAGTATGGTAGTGTCATGGTTTGACTCTGGCCAAACGCCAGGCACCCACAGCATCTGCTCACTTGTTCTCTCCCGTGCCACAGCTGGGCAGAGGAGAGGAAAAAGGGGAAAAAATTATAAAAAAATAACACACAAAGGGTTCATGAGTTGAGATAAGGAACCGGGAGAAAATCGCAAAACAGACTCACCTTAAAATTGCAAAGTGATTTGTTGATAACAGAGCCAGTGAAGGCTAATAAGAAGTAAAATAAGCCCTTAAGACACCGTTCCTGCCCCCAAGCCCTCCCTCCTTCCCACCAACACTGCAGGGGAATGGGGTATGGGGGTTTGGTCAGTCCATCACAGAGGTCTTCTTCTGCTGCTCAGGGAGAGAAGTCCTTCCTCTGTGTTGCTGTGGGGCCCCTCCCATGGGAGGCAGCTCTCCACAAACTCCTCCAGCGTGGGTCCATCTCACAAGCAGCAGTCCACGCAAACCTGCCGCAACGTGAGCCTTCTCCCACAGGCAGACGGTCCTCCCAAAACTGCTGTGGCATGGGGTCCCTTGTCCACGGGATGCAGGCCTCCAAGGCCAGGCTGTTCCGTCTTTGAAGGAAGGCCTCTTTCTCTACTGGGACTCCCGCTGGACCACGACCTCCTCCAGGCATCCACCCGCTCCAGCGTGGGGCACCTCCCCACAGGCTCTGAGTGGATCTCTGCATCTCCTGTGGACCCCATGGGCTGCAGGGTTACAACCTGCTTCACCATGGTCTGCACCATGGACTGCAGGGGATTCTCAGCTCCAGTGCCTGGAGCACCTCTTCCCCCACCTTCTCTGCTGACCTTGGTATCTCCATGTTGTTTTCCCTCACATATTCCCACCTCCTCCTCCTCCTCCTCTGGCTAAAAAGAAGTGCGTGTACTCATTGTTTTGATTTCTTCTTAAATATGTTATCACAGGGGCATAACCAACATCCCTAATAGGCCCAGGTTTGGCCAGCAGCATGTCCATCATCTTCAGAGCCATCAAAGATTGGCTCTGCTGGACATGGTGAAAGCTTCCTGAAGTTTCTCACAGGAGCCATCTTTGTGGCCCCCCCACTACCAAAAACTGGGCCAAGCAAAACCAGTACATGTAGTCTGCTTGGATTTGCAAGTCTTGGTTTAAAAACTGGTCATTAAGTCTTACTTCTACAAGGAGATGTGATCTGGTACAAATCTGTGCTTACCTGGGATACTAGGACCTACCCGAAGTTCTGGATGTACCCAGGAATCTGTCCATCTGCATTTAAGTGGGAGATTCAGTCTGATGATAACAAAAAGCTCACACACAGTTTGCATTGTTGGCTGAGTATTTTACACCTGCAGGGTGTAACATCTGAAGGAAAAAATTAATGAGGTCCCTTAAAATACCATTCTCTCACACAATTTCATAAATTCTTACTAAATTTCTCTGAGAGTGCAAGTTAAGGACCTATCTTGGGCCTTGAGGTTCCTTATATGGTGTTCCTGATGATGCTCTGGTTGCCTAGATGACCTGTAAAGGTCCTTCAAACCAAAACGGTTCTGTGTTGTGCTGGAGTGACTTCTACATAGAAAATAGTCTGTAACCTTGACTGAACAGAATCACAATTAA
Organism: Dasyornis broadbenti; assembly: GCA_013397935.1. Classification (NCBI taxonomy): domain Eukaryota; kingdom Metazoa; phylum Chordata; class Aves; order Passeriformes; family Dasyornithidae; genus Dasyornis; species Dasyornis broadbenti. Next base: position 276,050 of record VZRN01005010.1, on the reverse strand, counting down.
CCAAGAGTTAAAATTCAGCCACATTTAAACCAAAGAGGAATCAAAGCTGGACAAGATGGAGGAAGCAGTGCTGAAGAGATGTTAGAGTCCTTAGAACATGTTTCTTAGCTATTTTAAGTCCCCACTTTTCCAGAATGGGCTGTGGGGAGACAGGGGTGGCCTTGTTGAGGTGCTGGTTACATATAGTTTGTGAGAAGGGAAGGTTTTGGACAGGAAGCTACTCCCACTCAAGTTCTGTGGTGGTGTGCCTCTTTAGCATGGTTTCTTCCGGTGAAAAATCTCTCTCTTGTGTCACATTTTTTCTTCCTCTGCTATCTTTTGAAATCTGAGATCAGCGTGTTTTAGGATTTTGCTTAATGTGTGTTTTTTTCTATTCCGTTAGTTATTGCACCCAAAACATAGCCAGAGATGGGGGGAATGCTTTTCACTTGCATATATTTCATAAGTCATCTGAGAACGAGTGGGTTCATGGCCAATGCAAGTATCCTGCTTGAGAAGAAAGTGTAGGTTTTGCTTAGTGCTGATGATAAAGGTGTCCATCCAGGATATAACTAGCTTTCACTGGCACTCCTGCAAGACTATTCTTGGTGCCAAAAAAAAATTGAGAAATGTAAAAGAAAAAGAAAGCAATTTACTCCTAGGGTGATCTATGATATCAAAGGCCTTTCTGGCCATAAGTCAGACTGTAAAAGGAGTGTTATGCATTAGTGCTGGGTAAAGAAAACTACATGATCATTGCAAGCAATAATAATATGAGACTGAACCCCCCCCTTCATTGAAAGATTTTAAAAAATATAAAACTCTTCTCACAATATTTTCCAAGCCATTCATAAACAGCTTCTCAGCTATTATCTGATTAGATTAATACTCATGCATTAGAAGATTCAGTACATGTAATATCACAGAAGATTATATAAGATAAATCTTTGTAGAATTGCTATAATCAGGTGATATATTAACCTTTGTGAATTGAATAATTTGTAACAAGTGCTTCTGTCTGTTTCTTTGTTTCTGTGATTTTTAGAGCCAAAAGTACATCCACTCCTGCTATGGTATTTTATTTTCTGGTAACAAGCATATTTTTTAGCAGGATTAAAGTCTCAATTTCACCAGTTTGATTTATACCAGGACTTTACCAGGTTACTTAATGTTGACATAGAAGTATTTATAATTCACCTGGTTCAGAAAGAATGGCTGAAAAAGCTATGTACAAAGGAAAAGAATATCCTTTTTGAGCTCTTAAACATCCACAGATTTCAGAACACCAGCTAAGTCCAACTGCCTGTATTTATGTTGGGAATTCAAATAGGGGAATGGGAGGGAAATACTATTTTCTTGAGAGCAATGCATAGGTATATTGAACTGGAAGGGTCCACCTGAACTGAGGCAAGCCTCCTGTTTTGCAAGTAGTTATATCATATAATCATGCCAGGAAGAGGATCACATTGCGCCTTAAGACTAGAAGGAGTTTTTGTTCCTTTTTGAGTTTGTTTTACTACTTTCCCTCAGGAAGAGGGCTCTTCTGCCCATCTCCTCTTCTGGCTTCTCTCTTAATCTGTGAGCATGACAAATTGATGGTTTTTTTGTGCATGTATTGTCCTTTAACTCTCCATCTTTCCTAGAAGGTGTTTATTCTGTTAGGAATGCCGTTATAGCTCCTGAAGCCTTTGTTTCACTTCTGTTTGCATCCTTTTGGAAGATGAAGCTGTTAATTTCCCTAATTATCCTGATTACCTGCTTGTGATTAAATTTTTTTTTCTATTTAAATAAGACTGCCTGGAAGTGTACTGCAGTTGGTACCTCTGTGACACCAATGAGCTCCGTAATGGCACTAATACTTCCCTGTTTCTACCAGAAACATTTTTTACCTGATAACAACAGGACTGTATTTACACTTTCCATCATGGCTCAGTCATCCTGTCTTCCATGAATAACCCTCAGGCCTTTTTCCCTGTCTGTCATCACTGACTAATGAGTTCTCAGCTCAGAGAAAAGCTTCTTGTTTCTAGTCTGTAAGTGTAAGCTGATGCCACTTTTGTACTAGGCAATTTGATTCCATTTCCACTACTCCTGTTCTTGAATGTCTCAGGTACTTCCCACGCAATATGCTAATGCTCATCTTTGCCAATGACATCCCTCAGCAAATGTCGTAGCTCAGTCCTGTTTTTAACTTAAGTCGTTATATGAAAATATCAGATGTGAATGGTTCATGCTGATTTTTCAGCTACAGCCATGGTAAACTCCATTTTGCCCAAGAACTTCCTTTTAAAATCCATACCACTATATTTCTTCTACTAATCTCTGTCTTTTCTTGCTTAATAAATATTTTCCCATATGACATTTCATAAAATGCTTTTCTCATGTCAAATTTGATGAAGACCCTGCATTTGTTTCATCTGGAAAGTCACCTATAAAAGAAAAACAGTAATTTTATTTTGTGTTGTCATCCAAACTGTGCCTTGATCATGAACTCTTCCATGGGCTCTTTTTCCTTTGTCTGCTGCTGCTACTGGCATTGCACATAGACCTAAATGTCTCCTGGCAAGACAACTCAATCACTCATTCTAAAAATCCCTTGTTAATTTTCAAAACACTTACAGTGATGTCTTTTTATCCCTTTTAAAAAGCCAATTTCTTTCCTTTTATAATCTGATTAAGGTTTGCCATCAAATCCAGGTTGCGGGAAGTCTGGAAGTCATGATCCTTTACAACAGAAATGTTTTAAGATATAAAGGTCAAGTTCTCTCATTTTTCAAAGTTTAAGGCTTATTTAGGTTGAAGATGAAGTATTCTTTATTGTTTTCTACTACAGTCACATGGATATTTTTCTTCACCAAAGTGCCTCGGACAGCTCAAAGGACATTAGCTAATTATCTAGTTAAAAGACACCCAGATGTGAAATAGATGAGTTTTTTTCCTTGTTTTTATTTTGCCTTCTGATTGCTTTTAAAGTGAAACGTGGAGGCAAAAGAGTAAGTTTGAAATAGCACCTGCCCAGGCTGTGCTTGGTTTTATCTAGGGCTCTACACACCAGCCTTCCTGAGCTCCTAAATTCATTCTTTATTGCAAAAGAATGAATGTTAACACTACCTTTCATTTCAGCCTTGACATTTCAGCAAATTTACCTCTCTGAATCACTAACTGAGCTCAACAAAAGGTTTTTATCTGCTGATAACTTTCCATCGGGGAGATTTAAAGTGCCAGATGACATTAGCTCTAGCTCAATGATGTTATTAAATTCTCACCTTAAATCTCACATAGAGAAAACTCTTGTCAGGTCACATGAATGAGATGATTGCATTAGTCATACTACAAGAGTGATACTCATTCCACTAAGTTCACTGTATTCAGGCTGAAGTTTGATCTATGAGAGGACACTTCATATCTAACATTATGTGGTTTCTTTACATCGTGGTGTTTTTACTAGTTATATTCTTGTCATTGCAATTTAAACCCCCTTTGCTCTGTAGTACGCAATCGTCAGTATCCTTGCTGCTTTTGTTAAACTGTGACCTGCTGCAGTAAAAAGAAACACTCCATGATTAGTTTATTCAAGACATTTCTTCTGTGCATAGTTCAACTTGAAACTAACTCTACATGTTCCCAGTACAGTGTCCCTGAACTGGCCTCTGAATTGCAAAACTAAATTAGCATGAATGACATTTTGCATGTGGGAATTTATGCAAGGATCTACTTGTGAAAAGTTTAAACACACTAGCTGAAACATTGATGAATTATGAATGATTATAATTAAATGGTTTTATTTCTTTATTGTTTTTATGTCTTCTCATTTTTTTCCTGGCTTCTCTTAACCCAGTAATATCCAGATGGCTTGGGATAGCAGGATTTCTCTGTGTGTGTGTTGATCTTGAAGGAAACCAGTGCCATTGACTAGATTTGGGGATTAAAATGAATTTATCTATGGATTAAGGGCTCCATATGCCAGTTTTAGTGGGTATTATGAAACAGGAATCAGCTAGCTACAGAATTCCTAGTACACTTATGTACTTTTATGGCCTAAATCATCTTAGTATCAGAGCTCTTCAGCAATTTGAATGCACCTACAACCCCATGTGAGTTAAAAGGGTTATCTCCTGATTCTCGTAACGGGATAACTGAAGTGCAGGAAGATTAAACAGCTAAGTCAAAGCCAGTAAGAAATCTGCAGCAGTCTCAGAGCTAAAAGACAATTCTCTGGGTTCCAGGTCATTGCCTTGAACAGAAAGTTGTTTCTCCCTTCTTGTATAACAACCTAACCAAAAGCAGCAGCACACCTCCCAAAGTGTTCTGTGCAGGAGAGCTCCTTAGGCAGGGCAGAGCAGGGAGGCAGGTGCATGCCCTCCCTGTTTGCAGACCTGTAAATCTGTTGATGGCTTCTTTGGTGGAAAATCACAGGACGCTTTACAGACATGAATTGTGCCTTCCAGCCCTTCTGGTAATTACAGGAGGTTTGAAAGTATTGATGTTTTATAGCTGGTGAAAAGGGAAGATGTAGTGCTTGGTCATTTTATCACTGTGAAATGAAGCTGTGTATGAACCAGACGTAGATTTTTGCTTTCCTGAGATTGTCCCGTGCCTTGTCTGTTGGACCCAGTATCACCTCTGGAGCAGACCCCACCTCACTGATCATGCCAAGGAAAGAGAAGCAATGCTCAGCAACGCAGCAGGGATCTTGCAGTTAATTAAGATTTGCAGATGGTTTAAGACTAATTTTTTAAGTAGCATTGGGGCATCTATGTTGCATATAAGTCTCATAGAAAGGTGGTGGCATTGCTTTCTCTATGTTCCTTAACTCAGTTGCCCCAGACTCCTGTTGGCATGTGTGCCACACCAGCTTGTAGTACAGCCTTATTCCCTGTGGCTCAGAAGCACAAAACCTGTATACCTACATACACCTATGTCACATTTGTGCAGTGAAAATGTCATTTGAATTCTGTGCCGAACAAAACCAGATATGCTTATTTTGGTGTCTTTTTTTTTTTATGTTACAAGTTCCAAACAAACATTACAAGGAAATTTCTGGGAGTCCCAAGGCACCAGCAGATGTGCCTAGGAGCTAGGGCTAAATGTCTATTTAGCTAAATGTCTATTTAGTAATGACTATTTTTGTATTCAGCCTTTCTTGTCATCTTACCTTTCCTCTTGCTGTTTAAATATTTTTACCTTGCACTTCCCTTTTCCCAATTTCTTTCCAAGATCTAATAATATATCATTTTGATGTACACCACTGGCTTACTCTGTATATTTTCCATCAGCCCTGGAACTGTTGCTCCTGAGTTTCAGTCCTCAGCTGGAGTACTTCTCTATGTCCCAAAAGTCTGGCTTTCACTCTCTCTTGACAGCCCAAACTCTATTTTCTCCTTTATCCAACTGCAGGACAGGGCAGTGAAAGACCTAATTTTTTATACAGTTTTCCATCAGTGTGGCCACAAAGCTGGAATTAGCCTGGCTTTTCTTGGTTTCTCACCAATTGTGTCTGAATTGAGACTGTCCCAGTCTTTTCTATGGACCCATGCTGCTGATTAGAAGCTCCCCTCTTTTGAAATGCAGTGCTGAGACCAAGGCGTGACTGGGACTACACTATGGTCTGATTCCTGCAACACCCTCCATATTCCATGACCCCAGGACCATGCCTTTGCACCATGTTCCAACAAGAGCGGCCAGTGTTGAATGCTCCGAAGTATCTGTGCAAGCAGGGTTAAAAGGCTGCTGCTGCCTTCAGTGCGGTAGTGTGATGGTGCCGGGCCCCACAGGATGCCATTTCTCCTTCAGTCTAGTTTGTCTATGAGGACTGTGATGCAAATGGATGAGGTTTAACCTTTGGAGATGAGCAACCTTATCCTTGGGATAGACCCAAGCCTCTGCTCTCTGGTGTGCATGAAGTGACACAGGCCAGGGTGTGATGTGTCACCAGTCTCCTGGGTGTGAACTTTGTGCTTTCAAGCTTTCTGGCCTTCTTGATTGCTGACAGTGACACTCTCTAAAGCTTTTTCAGCTTAATGTACTGGCATTTATTTATAGCTCCGCCTTGACTGAGTTTTATGTTATTCTTTCATGGGAAAACATTGTTCACAAAAGCAAGGGACTAATAGCAGACTAGAGCTAAACCTAGTAAAAGCAGGTGTTATGCAATTTGTCACCACATGACTCTTCTAATGCATCTTTAGTCCAGGACTGTGGTACCCCTGCCATGTTTTAAAGTGCAGAAAGATAAGCGTACGCTGTACCCTGGAGTGCCTTAGTCTATAAATGTAATTCAGAAATATGGGAAACAGTGCTCGGAATCTGATGGCCTTTTTCGACACAATTACAGGAGCAGCGTGAGGTGTCGAACATTTGCAGCAAGGGTGCACACAGTAAACGGGAAGTTGGATGCGCAGGCTGTTAATTCAAGCCTAGATAAGCTTCTGACTAAGAGGGTTTTAATTTGTTTTTTACCCTAATATGATGCTTGTATGATAGCAGTTTTACTGAGAAGAAACTATTACAACCTATGCTCATGTGTAGAGCCACATTTAATGAGGAGGATGCCTGACAGCTTTTAATGGGCCTCTACAGAATTCAAGTATATGAATCTAAAAAGCCTTGAATATCAAAATGTTTTTATTTGGCTGCAGATGAAGACACTTTAATCTGGAAAAAAAGTGTGTGTGGTTTGAAATGAAATGTAAAGCGCAACAGATGAAAAAGAGTATTTTCTCTCAAAATAGAAAGAGACAGAGACAGACAAGGCATTTGATCCCTTAGTGCCATGTTTTTGTCTGTCTTTGTGCTTTCAGGATCATTTCAGGGAATGCATGAGGAATATCACTCCAATATCACTCCAGTTCTCAAACTCCTGCTGAATTAATGGGGATTGAAGACTTTCAGTACTGTAGAAGAGAAGCTTCGTTCCAGGGGTCACAGGTAGGAAAGCATATGCCTGGGCTGCAACCTCCAGATGCACATGCTCAGTCTTAAATCACATTGGCAAAACAAGCCAGGCAAGGTTGCGCTGGCCACTAACAATTTTTCAAATGGCTGAACAACGACAAATCATTCCTCTAGTTACCCACTGAGACCTCAATGAATAATCAGAGCCTGCAATAAAGCCTGGAAATCAATATTCCCTGGCTCATGAATAGTTAAGAACTAGACAGACGATGGGCAAAGCAAGTATCAGAAGGTGCACCCTTACTGGGAGGGCACAGTCTCCATCATTTCACATGTATGGAATCAGAGGAAGGTTTTTTCTGATTTCACTCAGCAACAGCTGGTGCGTGTGACAAGTCAAGCATACTGGTGTATTTGTCTTTCTGTTTCTTAAGGGTATAGAAGCAGAGTGTGTGAACAGGTAGATGGAGAAATCTGTTTTTCTTACATGGTTCCGTTTGAGCTTACCTGTTGGAAGTATATGATATCTAAGCAATATTCCTGGCAATGCTGTATGACACCATCTCAGGAGAAAGTTTTGGGGTAGTCTAGAGTCCTTTGATCTATGTGTGTGTGCAAATGAGCGTTCATACAGCTGGATGGCAGCTCTTTAAAGTAACATTGTTGGAGAAACACAGTGCTCTTACTCATTGTATATACATGAGTCATTCTCTTAGTATTAATAGTTTGAGAATTTTTTGTTCCCCTTCCATTTTGTATTCAGCAAAGAGTGTGAGAAATAAGATATTTTCTTTGCATTCTGATGGGGAAATATTCTCAGGACTGGTTACCTTTCAAGTGTTTATCAGTAGCAGATGCTGGACCTGATATTATTTGGCTTTGCTGCCTTTTTCCAATTGTACATGTTGTGTATCTCCCAGCACTGTGTGTGCTTGACCAGACACTTTTTTCTACAAAGAAGAGAGATTGTGTTCCCCAGGGGAAATCTCATCATCAGCCCCAAGGGTTGCTCTGAATTTTCTCGGCTGTAAGGAACGTAGTCCTTCCAGGCACTGCTACCAAGCATGCCAGGTTGTCTCCCTTTTCCTCTCATGCACTTGTATTGCTAAGCCTTCATCAGGAATACTTATTCCTGCAGACAGAGAGGTGTCTCTTGCATAACACGGTAACAGACATGCATTAAGTCAAGCAGAAACTCCGTGTGGTCCTCAGCATGACCAGGCCCAAGGTCTAGCTCCTCTTCAGAAACACTGAACTCAGATGGCTGTGTCTGTCTCGAATTTTGCTAATATTTTGGCCCAGGTTTAGATGATGCTTTAAAGGTATTTCTACAAGATATGCTGAACCTGCCAACTTTTGCACTTCCTCAGCCTTGTGGGCCATTCTTCAGGGCCATGCAGACATAGGGGTTCACACAGTCATTTGTCCTGGCTGTGGCTCTTTCTACACAGCATAAGGCTTGAGCCTGTGCTAGTGATACAGAAGAAAGGAGAAAAAACATGTCTGTTACTGGAAAAGGGTGCTCCTGCCTCTGAGGATATCTTCTGTACATTTCTGCTTCAATCAATCCTTCAGATATTGCTCTAAAGATTATTTGCCTTCTTTTGCTATGCCAGGTATTCCCAGTGTTTAACAATGAAATATGCTGTTCCTGTCTGTTACTAATTAATATATTTTAACCTGTCAATAAGTAATGTGGAAATTGGGAAGAATAATGCTGTGGAGGCTACAGCCTGAAATCTGCTGCCTGGCAACTGTGGATGTGCATATCCTTTATATCAGGAAATTAGAAACTGGAGCAAGAACTGATCTGTCTGACATTTTGTAAGATGATATAAATGGGCCCACTCAACAAACACTAGATTTATGTGAGCGTATGAGTGATATGTGTCTGGGGAAAAGATATCATCTCTCTTATGAAGGTGCAGCTAATACCAGACATCAATTAGATATAGTTCATTAAAGCCTCTGGGTAATCTTATTTTTGGATGAGATCAGAGGAGCAACTTACAAGGACTGACAGAGGGGTTATCTTGGTAATAATCTCCACTTTTGCATCTAGCATCTCTCATAGGGTGAGCTAAGTGAAGTAGAATCTAGACTGTAACAACAATAACCTTTTCAGATGGAGAGACTGTGCAGTGAAATTTAATAGTGGCTTACCGTGTTTGAAGTAGTTGCATTGGATAGGTTTATTGAGATATGCCAGTAGTGCTGATATGATAATGGTTGGCTTATGCATTCACTCCCCATCCTCAGAGGGGTAGATCTGCCTCTGCCATGTTCATGGGATGTGGCTTTATTTAAAACTTTTCATTTGTACAGATGGAGTAACTAGAGACAGGGAAAATTATGGTATTGTTAAAGATAAGACAGTGATGTTTTATTGCTTCTTCCTATTCTGGCTAAAATATTCTCTTATATATTGAGAGATGAAGTATTTTAATAGAATAAGTTTGAGTATTGTTTTCTTGAATCTGACCTGTTGTCTCCACATTTTGAATCCCAAGTGTATTGCACTGGTTGCAGGAAATAAAGTAAGTGTTCAATAAGTGAGGTATCAATGGCAATTGAGATCCCATATCTTATTTCCAGTTAGTGATGTGGCTGTCAAGCAAAGAGACAGAAGCAACAAATTTCTTCAACACACCTGGAAGAAACAGGGTAAAGCTTGGCATGCAGCCTAAATTTGCAGGGTAATTTCTGAGAATGTCTTGCTTTCCTAGGTTCTGCTGCCAAAAGAGGCTCCACACTTGCATTTTGACATTAAAATTAACCACTTCTGGAAGTGACTCCTTTTTTCTATTTTTCTGGTCTTTCTTGTGAAATCTTTTGTGGCTCCTTGCTTCTGTTTGATTTGTGTCACAGCTGCTCCTGTGGAATGAAGCATGTGGGGTTGCTGCAGCTCGGGCTTGGGGGTGCAGGAGGCAGCGAGGAGACTGAGCATTGCTGGAGGCACAGGGAAACAAAGGGCCCCAGGGGCCTGCTGGAGGGTGTCAGGAGGAAGAGAGAAATGAGGATGGGCTGCATGCCCATGGCAGAGCTGGGCTCTCTGGGGTCATCCTTTCACCAGAGTGAGATAGCTAAAAAGGAGAGAATAGAGAAACATTGCTCAGGAGAGGGTTGTGATTTTAAGTCTCTAGATGCTAAGACAAAGTGTGCTCCCTTTCAGAAAGTAGCTTTTTGAAACTACAGCTCTTTAAGTGGGATGATTTTTCCATGCCATTTTTGCTTTTTTGTTTGAAGTAAAAGCTTTATCAGCACTGGCACTTTAACTTGCACACCATATTTGCAGGGGAGAAAAAGGAGCTTTCCTGCTCTGGCATCTCCCCAGAGGTTACATCTTCATTCTCCTCAGATCCCCCACCCCCTCGAGGTAAGAGATCTTTGGAGGGATTCTTACCAAAAGCTGCAGCCCACAGGGCCCTGCAGAGGACCGGTGCTGCCAGGCACTTCTGATTAAATGCTGTGGCATTGCCATCCACCTCTTCCTGACTCACCACCTCATCCTTTTCCTCTCTTCCTGCAGCACGGTGCCTCAGCCTTGCTTCCTCTGGGTATAATCTACAGCTCTCCAGAGCTTGACACAACCCAAAGTAGGCTAGGTTTATGGCAGTGTATTTCAGCTAATCCTTGTTCATATCTGGGGTTTTCTGTTTCAGAGACAAGTCATGTCAAATATAGTATAATGAGAGAAAGCTGGAAATGCTGACTTCCTGAAAGGATTATTTCCCATGGGCTGCTCATACCATCATGCATGGTATTCGAGTTTTCTGCTTCCCACAACTCTCCCCGAAGCTTTTGGGATCCTCAGAAATCTTTTTCTAGTAATTATTCTGCTTCGTGGATTTGGGTCTTTTCCACTACCTGTGTTAATTGGACAAAAATTGTACACCTCATCCAGAGGGAAGAGATAATCCATGGAAGTTCTTAGACTTGAAGGTGATATTCAGAATAGCATAAAAGCAAATCTGGTGATACAACATGAGGCAAAACAGAGCTGTTTCCAGAAAAACCCAGCTTGAAACATCCCTATTAACAAAGTTTCTGTAGTCTACTTAAAGAGTTGGCGGTAATATAGCCTGCTTCAAAAGCACTCAATTTCATTGTATTACCTACCTTGCTGTGCCATCACCAGGGCAGTCCTTTGTTGGGCCATGCTGTGTCTCAGTCTCTAGCACCTGTCAACTCCTATGGCAGAGAAGAAAGGACAGAAACATATTTCATGGTGCCAGACTCCGGCCAATGCCCAGCTTGCCCTCATTTTCAGGGAAGACCTGACGCAGATTTCTGCTATGGAGCTTTGAAGTAGCAGTGCTAGGAAAAAAATGTCTGTGGGGCTGCTTCACTCATTCAGAGCACAAGGATACTCACAGCTTCCTGAAATGGAAGGATTGTAATTAATTAATCTTCCCTCCACTACTCACCTCCCCCATCCCCTTTTCCTTCCTGGCAGCCTTTCTGCTGTGGTCCTACCCGATGTTGTTTTTCCAGGTTTTCTTGCTTCTGTTCACATATGACAACCTGATGTTTTCCTTGCCAGAGTGCTGTCCCTCACACTAGAGGAGTGAAACTAAGCAGGCTTTGCTGAGCTGGGTGAGGCAGAAGGACTCTGCATCTCTTCCTGACACTTTAAACTTAGCCTTGGCTGCTGCTGCTACTTGTCACCACCTGAGGTCCCACTGAAACCTGAGTTCCTCTTCCTTGCAATGTAAGTCAGTATTGAACCCCAGAGTGTGCATGGCATAGAAGGAGGAAAGACAGGAGGTGCAGAAGACAGGAAAAAGTAGATGGTGAGCTAGTTATCCCTTACATTTATGCTCTTAACGAGATGAATTAAGAAAGGCACATTTAATAGCAGTCTCACTACAGCTTTCTCTGAAGGATCTTTGCTGTGAGGCTGAGACTTCTAAGGGTGATGTTCTGATTAGACAGTGTGCTACTGAAGGGCAGCTAATTAACAAAGACACAGTATTTTGACTGTTATGGTAGGTTCAATCACATATTGCAAAAATATTGGTGATGTGAGCATCTCCCAGTCTGTTTTCAAAACGCTTCCTTTTCCTCAGGCTGGCTAAATACATAATTTCAGGGTTTATTCCAGTTCACATCAATATCCCAAATTTGCACAAAATATATGTGTAATAATTTGCTGTTCCAGCACAATCTCTGTAAACATTTAATCTCCCACGGTTTTTGTGTACATGTGTTGCCTTTTTTCCCCACTGCTTGCATTCACTGGACAACTATTAATGCTCTGTAACCAAAGGAAAGAAATAATCTTTTGAAGTCTTGGCACTGGAGGCTGAAGCTTAGAATGACATAAAATGATCATGGTGATTTGTATAAATGATTAAAATTTTTCCAGAGTAGTCTTTCAGTGTATTTGAGACAATTAAAAAAAAACCCAACAAACCAAACAAACCCACCAAATAACCCCCGCCTTGATCCCCCTGCAACTAAACTCCCATAAAATAAATGAGTATGAAAATATGATACATTCTTTGAAAGACCCACAGACTTTTATATCTCCATCAAAACTTTGTGCTGTTATGTTAAGCATGGTGAGTTCATCTCCTTACACTGCCTTTCCAGATTTTTTCTTAATATGTTAGTTTTTTCAACCACCATTTATCAAGATTGCCTCCTCTGTAAAGTCAGAATCCAGATGATGACTATCGGGAACATGGTCTGTAAGACCCTTTACGGTCTTCTTACATTTCTCATCTAGTCCCATTGCTTGTCTTAGGGGTCTCAACAAGCCTTGGAATAAAAAGTAGGAGTATAAGACAGCAAAACCCATTGCTGTGGAATGCATAAACCAGAAAAGACTTCACAAGAAGTATCTGCATCCCTTTTACTGGGTGGGTCATTGAGACACAGCAAAAAGCTTCAACCTTGGTCATCCAGAGGGCAAACAGTAGAACCAGGATGAAGATTCACATATCCTGAGCTCTGATTTCACCTAAATCCCACTGGACAGCCCTGCTTTTGAGCCCTGCTTTTGAGGATGTTAGTTTTGCTGTTAATAAGCAGACATCTGTGAGAGCAATCCTACTGAAGGCAATGAGGATGACTTACTTTCTTATTTTCTTACCTCAGTGGCAGAGACAAAAGAGATCATGAATCCTCCCATTCAAAATAGAGTTAATAGATGGAGGTGTAATGAGATACTATCTTGTCAAAAGAGTGAAAGGTACATAAGCCAAGAAAGGGCAATGAATTACGTGTTGGTGTTAAGTATCCTGCTCATAGTAGTATAACTTTGAGGATCAAGAAATTCCTGCCCTGGACATGTGTGCTGATTTACTGAGAAAATGTGCAGTGTTAAATCACTGTGTCATATTTCTTACCCATGCTGGGTTAGACCAGAGGTTGCAAACTGAGTTGTAAAACAGCACACATGCGATTTCACCACTGAGAAATCTGGCTCTTTAAAACACCCATTCAAAATCTATCTTTACTTAAAGAAGCTAGAAGGTGGGAAGATATGCCAGGGGAAGGATCACCCCTGCTGCATGTATGTTTTACAGCTCTATTTCCCTATCATCTTCTGGCAGCTGTCTGAAAGTGGGCTACAGACGAGGTGAACCTCTGGAGTGAACCTAATGAGCCATCCGTATATTTTTATGTGATGTTTCAAGGACCGAAAGAAATAAGCAGCGAGCATCCACAGCACCAGAGCTTGTAAAAGCAACACCGTTGTGTTTAACATTTCCTCTGCAGAGGAGTGTTTACAGCATTACTGTAAAAGTAATAGTAGATTATGCTCACAATGTGCAGTAGACAATTTCCTTTGATACCGTTTGGGATAGAGTCAAGGAGAGGGATTATCACTACTGTCGTAACCCACACAGCTCTCGTGATTCTCAGTGTCATTATGTTCTCAAGAGGAAATAGTATGATTGAAGAAAATGATGCCGTTGTGATGTCTGCAACTTTTTTCATTTTTTTAAAAGACTGCTTGGTATCAAAATATAAATGAAGACTATTAGCAGAACTTAGAGTCAGGAACTTGCCTGATGATTTGCTAAACTTGGGCCTCAGATTTCAGTAGCTTTTTTGTTTTTTGATTTTTTTTTTCCCCCTCAGAAACATTACCATGAATAACATTAGGTCACACACATTAGGTATATAGATGCAATTTTTCTTGAGTGATAACCTATAATAACGAAAAATGACTGAAAGTTATTTACTTTAGAAGAATTGGGTTAAGTACAACTGGTCTGCTACCATTTGCCCTCTGACATATTGACTAGAATATTGACAACCTGAGCATAAATAGCTGTTTAAAAACCACTGAAGGATTTATCAGTGATCTCATTGAAATATCAAAACCTTAATTTTCCCAAAGTCAGCATTGAGAAAGATGCCTCCATTCTTCTGTCTTATTGTTATTGTGAACAGTGCTTTGATAAGCACCAAGACAGTCCTCTTTTAAGTCAAGACTGGTGCGTGTCACTGAAATGATGTGATATGGTTTGCAATATTCTCTCTGCCCAGGCTTGGTTTAGCGGTTTGCATTGGTGCTGGGTGGCTGGAGCAGATCACGTAAAAGGTGCTGCATTTGACATTTATGTGACCTCTTGCTGTATCTTTTGTAAGTACTTCATTGGAATTTTGTTGCTGGTGTTGCAGACTCAAGTAGTAGTCTCGGTATTTAAAAAAAAAATTATTCCAATTTATACTTCAGGTCTTGTTCCTCATTGCAGGCAAATGCATATTAATAGCAGGAATATTATATGTTTGGCAAATTATATCACAGCTGAAATCTTCACAAGCAGTACAAAACAACTATTTGTGCTGAGATGGATGGATGATTATTACCTCTTTGTTTTCTTTTTCATTATCCTTTTGAGTTAAAATCTCCTTGTAAAGCCATTATCCTTGCTTTAACAGCTCTCTGTATTGAATATGTCTCTGCCTCTCCTACTCTTTTTTCCTTTGCTTAGATTGAGTTTTAATTTTCTGTGATTTCTAAGCTCTAATTTCCTTGTTTTTTCATATTTGTACAATGTCCTGTTCAAAAATTCAATATGCACATACTCAATTTTGTTTCTCAAATGCATGTAGGCCAAAAAGTAGCAGGAACCTTCACTAAAAACTATATTTACAGCTCTAGTGGCATGCACTCTCCTCCTACACTGGAAAGCTGTGAAAAACTGTCAAGATGTGAGTGTGCATAACAATGCTCCTGACAACTGGAGATGATTTATTTTTTAACCATGGCTTCATTTTGTCAGTTACACCAAATAGAACGGGAAGGAATTTCTTCCAGTAAAAACCAACACAGCACAGGCTACACAACAACTCAAAATTACAGCATCTCAAACTACTCCACCCTGATCTGTAGTGCTGCATATAGTGGACACAGGTACAACCACACTAAGAAAGTCCAGTTGTGACTAGGTCTAATTCATTACTTTTCCAGTTCCAAAATAATCAGAAGGGGTCTCCCTATGTGTGACAGTACTTGCTGACCTCCAAAACTGATCCTACTTCCTACAAGACTCACTTGAGGACAAGGCTAAAAGAAGACCTCAAAATTGCCACCTGTCACAGGAAGGAAAGAAGAATGGCTATGGTTGTCATCGGTGCTACAGATCCCTGCAATGGCATTAGGTGCACTCCTTAAAAGTGGACAGTGTCTTATAATATAGAGGAAACCAAATAACTTCTCTACCCCCTGTTGGCTTCTTTCCAACATGAACAGGAAAGAAACATCCCCTCCTGTCCTTAATTTAATAGTTGATTTCACCCTAAACATCCGTACAGGTTTCATCCTGTACATCAGCCAGACACCTTTGACAATGTGAAGACAGTAAGGTAGCTAACTTTGCATAACTCCCTCATTACAAGCCAAATTCTGATACTTCTTGTCATGCTGAACACTATTTTACCAAGGGCTGATTCGAAATGTTAAGTCAATGCAACTGTGGGCTGCGATTACAGCATATTTGGAGTCAGACTCTAATCTAATAGTCCTGTTAGAGCCAATGGGAGTTCTTGTGAAATAGTGTCATTAATTGGAGTAAAAGTGTTGGAATGTGGTTCTGTGTTATCTGGATGAATAACAAAATTATTTCAATTCTGTATATGTAACATTTACCTGTAATGTAGCATTTTCTTTTTTTGTAGGCTATTCTGTACTCAGGACACATAACTGTGTCCTTGTTCTAAAGGGAAATATCAAGATACAAGATATGACTGGTTTGTTCTTCAGTTTGCATAAGAACTTAAGCTGACTAACCAATGGAAATCTTAAAAAATCTAATAGTAGACAGAAAAAAACATAAAGCCTTTGGCTACAGCCCTGGTTTGTTTTCTCCATTTCGTGGTCTTAAACTACTGGTGGTATTAAGGCTGAATCATCTAAAAACCTGATTTCAAAAGCAGCTAGTATGAAATGGAGATAGGAGTAGTCTAATACTGAGCTTCTGTCAAAAAGATGCAGGTGTGATTCCTGTTTCCTGCAGATTTCTGTGATAACCATTTTTCCCCCTGCGATATGTTCTGTCCTAGACAGCTTTCAGATAGATTTTTTTGTTTGTTCCATGAAGCTTGTTTTTGAACATTTGGGGGTGTTTTAATGGAAGTGTTGATTTGATTTTTCAAAGGTGTCCCCGTCTAAAACAGAGCTTCTTGAGCTTATTAGATGAGATAGCTTTCCTTGGCTAAATGACCTGCCAGGTTGGTGCCTGCTTGGTACAAGTGGGAAGAAAACCTACTTGAGGTTGAGGATTAAGCACTCAGCTGAGGATTAAGGACTCTTAAGCCTTTTGTCTGGTTTGTGAAATATCTCCATTGTTGGTCTCAGTGACTGATTTCTTTGGTGCTTTCTGTGTGCATTGAGGGCAAGCCTGCATTCAGCCTCTTCTCATGGGCTTCTCATCCACCATTCTTCTCCTTTTGGGTTTCTCCAACTCTGGAACTGACAACAAAGTGGGTGTGCAGCACAGGAACCGGGAAAAAGGAAAAAATGTGGAAAATTTCCAATAGGGAAACACAGCATCAGGAAATAGTAGCTAATACCTCCTTTGCTAGGCAAATGATGGACAGGAAAGAAGGTTCATGGAAGGGTGAAGAAGAATTAGATTCAGGTGTTTGGAAATTTGGGAGATGGAAAATGATGTGTGAGCAGTTGTGTAGGCAGCAGTCAGAGGTGGGGTAAGAAAGAGCAAGACCAGTAAGGGATGAAAGTGATGAAGAAGCATCAAGGGCAAAGGGACAAAAATTTAAAGTGAAGAGCAGATATAAGCAGAGGAGATGGAAGTTATTCAAAGGCATAGTTTCAGTTTTTCTTATGCAGTATAAGAGAGTACTGGCTCTGAGGAAGATTGTGCTGGAGAAAGGATAAGGAAAGGGGAAACAAGATGGGAGTAGGAAGAGGGAACAAGTTTTCCACTGTCAGCTTCTGTAGGCCTGACAAATAAAACACCTTTTGCTTATCTGGAGAGTGCATACAATTTATATAGACAAGTGTCATTATTTTCAGCGGACAAATAAGTTTGCTATGGTAGGTGGGCATAGCTGCTTGAAAGTCTGTTATGGGAACATTTACTCAACACCCCTTATCACCTCTGTCCTTCATGCTGGGAGTGGGTTACGTCTTCAGCAAGGGCATCTTATTTTTCAAGACCTTAATTGAAAAACTTGGCGGAGCGTTTTTGAACTGACTTAGGAACTGCAAATGAATGTCACACCAGACTGGCATTTTCGTGTGTCGGCACAGCTCTCCAAGCACTTCTACATGGTTCGTTGTAGGATTTGTTGTTACGAGAAAAGATTCAGCTGTCAGAAAAAAACGCAGGGCACAGACAGTTGGGTACTGACCCATCACATCGATGGATTGGCAAGAAAGCACACAAAGATGCTTTTGAAATTTTCAGGCCATGGTCTCACTGAAACACTCAGAGTAAGGAAAATAATAATTTATCGGTAGCTTACATTTGCTATAGTTAGACTGTAGGGTCCTCTCAGGGTGCAGAGAGACAGATGCTTATGTGAAAGGTACAAGAAATATTTTCACAGTCAGTTAGGGATGAGCCTCTCAGTAGAACTTTTCTTCTAAATTTCAGCAGCAGCTAGTTCATGTCCTGGGGCACCATCTCTTACTCTTTGTGTAAATGTTGCTTCGTTTACATAGTGTAATAAGAGATTAATGTCTTGGTGTCCCTTTAACTTGAAAAAGTATGAATAAAAATTGCTTATTTCCTCCTATTTCTGGTCATTACTCTTTCATAAATGTGAAAGTCAGTCTTGCTTTGTACACAACAGTCAGTAGCGTGTGACCCTGCTATTCACGTTCTGCTAGTCCACTAGTCCATTAATTGAGAACAGCACTGAATGCGGGATGCCTGTGTGATCAACAAATTGCTCTGGCTAATCCTCTGTACACTGCTTTTTAACAACAAATAGCAGTCAGTCAAGAAATGAGCAAGACAGCCACAGGAATACTGACATTTTCCCTCATTTTACAGATATTAGGAGGCAGGTTTTTTTGTTCTTTCCACATAAAGTCTTCATTTTGCTGCACAGCTTGAAATGCTGATGTTTCAATATGGGAAATACTGACTTTTGAGCCAAATATAGAATTTTCTGAAACTTGTTTTGGGGCATGGGCATCACATCATCCCTCAGGGAAATCAAGCTTAACTCAGTCCTCAAATCTGTTTTAGCTCAAAAATGAGAAAGATTAGTGGACCTAAGCAGACATTTATTTGCCTTATTGAATGGCTGAGCAGTTGATTGACCTGAGAAATTGGTATGCTACAGGGAGGAAAGGACCAATACATTTTCTGGTTGGAAGTTTTGTTGTAAGTATGGGCATGTTTTATAAAATCTCATGCATTTTAGAGTAATATACACCCCCTACAGCAGTGGTTTTGTGAGTGAAGGATAATGATAATAATTCTGAAGCCTTTCTATCTTGTCCTGGATAAGTTAGCAGAATCTGGAGATTGAAAGGATTTACTGGAGGGTCCTCTATCCTTTATTCCTCAGCTTGGTTAGTTACTCTAACTTTAGGTGATTGTTTCCAAAGTGCTAACTAAGTGCCCTACGGTCTAACATGGAAAGTTTCTATTATTTATGTCTGAAACTCATCTTATATAAAAGCTGTGACAACATTGATATACATTGAAATGACATGATATTCATTGATTTTTCAGCTCATTCCCCCTTGGTTATCAGCAGAAACAGAAAACTGAAGTTGCTATGCAAAACATTTGAGCCTCTAGAGTTTAATACTAGATGAATTGGCTTAATGCTTGCTGATCTTGTGTATGCAAATAAAAATGCTTGGTGACCTCCAGTTAAGTAGATGTCTTTTCCTCTTTGACAATGACCTGATCACTCCTGTTTCTAACTGCTAGGTCTGACTGATTATTTTCTTCAGTGCTGAAAGAAACAATCCTCAAATTTGCCAAAGGGGCCTTGGCTGTCCCTTCAGGTTTTCTAATTTACTCTTTTTTAAAAAAAAAAACAACAGGTGGGCAAGGTTTCTAGCCAACTGGGAACTTGGTTTTAAGGGAAGGGAGGTGGTCAAGCAGAGCAGCACAGTGCTGATGTAATGTAACAAGGAGAGGTATTCAAACCAGTCTTGAAGAACAGTTTGGAAAAATTCTTTTAGGAGATAAATGCATCAGTGTCAGAAGAGCTGTGTGCCTGTCCCCCGACTTCCATAGGTATAAGACCACTAGGACTCCAACAAAAACTGCATGGTCCCAGACCACATAATTCAAGATCATAGAGAGTTTGTAAAGTCTCTCTTTGCCAGTCATTGCTGTGCAGCGTACAGCTACATAAATACACTTGTTTTCTCTCCTCACCACTTCACACTTGCCTATTTACTTTCTGATGGATTGGTAGCAGATCACTTCACATCTGAGAAGTCACACACAGCCACAAAAGAGTTGTGGACCCTGTAATACTTTGTAAAAAACTTTGGAATGTGTTTCTCACAAGATGATCATGGATAGGTTTCATTTGTGAGATAGCAATAATAATCCCTTCTTTGGTCTGTCTTCAAGGCATGTCATGCAGTAAAGAACTGAGCTAATGTTCCACCCTCCTCTTTCTGAATGCTTTACTCTCTACTGCTATTTCTTCTCCTGGTTTTCTGTTCTTAATGTGCCAAAGAGAACAGCTCACTTCTGACAGTGAAATCACATTTGCAGGGATTGACAAAAGAAAACATTTGTCCTTATCTTGTTCATGAAGACACCAGCTGCCCCAAAATGTGCTATCCTCTATATTGTTTCTCAGTTGTCCTGTCTCATGTTGTGGATGGATTCTCTCTACACCTTCACACCATTTTCCTCCTGTCCCTGGCATGGGACAGGGAGGAACAGTTCAGAAAGATATACCATTTACACTGTTTATTTATAGCCCAGAGGAAAACAAATGGAGAACAAGCAAATCATGAAAGCAGATTTTCTGCCACACACAAAACAGACTGGAACTGTAACACAGCCAACATGCTTAAATGTAAAAGGCATAGCATTTTAGTGAAGGAGTGGGATCAGATTAGGCAAGAAAAATATTCAAGTCTAAAGCTTAGCTAAAGTGTCAGTAGAAATGGGAGCTGACATGGGTTCCTCGTCTGCAGACAGCTACACCAGAAAAGTGAAAGCATAGTGTGGTGTGAGCAGGTGATTGAGGTGTCAGAGAGGGGCCCTGATTCTTCTCCTGCACACAACTAAACCAGCACTAGTGCTGCCTTAGAGGGACAGACAACATGAAGGGATATTTAGACCTGGAAGTGAAACATAATCTCTACTTAGAGATGGAGATACTTACATAGACTGACCAAAAGGATGTTAAGACCTAACTGAAGCTATGTTATTTTCTGAAATACTGCCTTCAGCTGTCTCAAAAATCTCTAGGCAGTGACAGAGATGAGCAACTTATTTTTCACTTTTTCAAACACAATCTGAAGATTTGCATTGTGTTTTGGAAACTATATGGGAAAAGGAGCATAGGTGCAGGATGACAGAAAAGAATGCAAGAAAAGCAGCTGTGTAAAACTAAAGCAGATATTGGAGAGGATAAATGACAGGGTAACAGACTAGAAAGACAGTGAAGCACAAAGAAGATACCAAAGACAGATACATGCTATATATAAAAAGTTAAAACCAGATCAGAAAATACATTTTGAAGAAGAAGAAAGACAATTGGCATTGCCTAAATTCTTATCTCCACACTCATAATTGTAATTTAAGCAACAAATTTGTATGGTGGGCAGGTAGCTACAAACACAAGCCCTAGTTTCTAAATATTTTTGTGATTTGTGAGGATTAATGTTTTTTCTTTTAGGGTACATAGTCTTTCTTTTGTTCCCTCCTTCAAGTTCCATCTTTCCTTTCTTGCTTGAAAGAACCTTTCTGCCTTATCGGCTTTCTGAGCAGTATCAGTGACAAACATGTTTATCTATCATGAGGAATTAACAGAATAGCCAAGTACTGTCACAAGATCCTGACTTGACACGTATGCATAATCTCTATGCAGATTCCCAATGCCTGCAGAAGGAATGTATGGACCATTAGTCCACACTGCTCCTAGAAATGCCACTGAAATGAACTCTTTCTTTTAAAATTTTATTATGTTAAAAGTAGAAATAGAGAGACATTTCACCCAGTTCTCCTGAATATAAATTCTCCTAGCAAAATGAGAGGTATTTAAACATGGATGTCTCTTAAGCAAACAAATATTTGCAAATTTACTGCTGGATTTTTCATAGGGGAACAGTCAAGCATTTAATCTCCCCAGACAGCTAATCCTCACCCTTTGAAAGATATGAATAAATCAGTATCATTTGACCATCATACAAGTGGATAAGCTGAAACAAAGCCTTCACTCCTTAGACACCATAGATGCAGACAGTGCTTTAGATACACAGTCTTTGATCATGATAAAACACCTATTTCAGTCCTGAGGAAGGCTGGAGCATTTGTGGTGTAAATGCAGAAATGTGATGCAAGAGGGCATGTACAGAGTAGTTCACTTTTCTTAGAGCTGATTAAGAATTAGACAAAGAATTTATTTTTTGAGCATGACTCATTTTGATTAAACATTAAACTGTAAAATCAATCTTCTGATTGTTTAGTCATTATTCCAGAGGAATGGAGATTTATTTACAGTCTCTTTCATTAAGTGCCTTTACTGTCCTTTCCACAAGTTGCGACATCCTTCAGAAGGTTACAATAACTTTATGCATGAACCAATATTCTTTCCCAAACACAAGCAAAAGAAATTTACTTACATGATCTATGGTCTGTACCAAGTGACTGTGAATCAGGAGGTCCCATTTCTTATTCCCGAAGTCTTAGGGTATAGAGTCTTGGGCAAATCATGCTTAAGATTGTTACATGCCTCTGGCTTTTGTGAGGAAGTAGATCTGTGGAAGGGACAGGCTTTTGTTAGAGAAGGCTTACCAATATAAATTGGGCTTTTATTTACATAAGTGCTCATTATGCTGGTGAAGGGCTTGTTATTTGACCCTAATAGCATAAACTTCAGGATTGTTGTGGAGATTCCTTAATCGTTACATGGCTTCAGTAGCGATGATACACTTCATTTTCTTCTGAAAGGCTTAAAGGAAGTCATGTTTCAGGAAAGATTGTTGTTAAGCTGTGAAAAAGGGGACTGTAGTCCCTACCCATGATCAGTTTGTAGAAAACACGTTGCTAGTGTCCACAATTCTCCATCAAGGTTTTTATCTCAGGTTCAACCTATAGTGAAAATCAAGACTGGGATATGTGCATCATGTTTTCAGAGCAGATCAAAATGAAGTCCCTTCTTCTGGCAAATTGGAGACCTTTGCTTCTGCAGCTCTTGTGAGAGAAATATGCATTAGCCACCACGGGCACATTTATTGTGTGTCGGTTTGTACATGTTCAACTGACTGCAAAACTGAGACGTATGTCCCAGAAACAGAACACGTTTTTTATGGGTAAGGTGGGAGACTGGGTGTTGACTGCCCGCTCTGTCGATTGTACATTCGCAAATCTGGGTTGGAGAATAATGTTTGGTCTGGGGAATTTTGCTTGGATTTAACACCCAAATATGGCATTGGGGAAACATACTGAGAGGAAATTGTTTATTAGACATATGCTGTGTGTGCGTGTTTGTGCGTATGTATTCTGTGGTGGTGTTATATATACATTTTATATATTAGCTAGATGTGGATGAAAAGAATGCTTTTTTGAAAGGTTTAATTTCTGGGGTGTTGAGAGAGAAAGAATGGATCAATTTACAAGAAGAACATACAGTAACAGCAAATCAAACTGACAGTTAAAAACCCTATAAAATTTCTAGTACATTAGGAAAGCATTATGTATCTCATTACATTCAGACTATAGGAATAGAGCAAAGAAAAGATGGCTAATTACACATGCTCAAACAGAGCACTTTGTGCAGATTGGATAGGATCATGAAATTAATCAAATATACATGTTGAATTAGCCTTCAAAGGTCAAAGAAAAATAAGCAGGACATGTGTGAAACTGATCTTCCCCTGAAAGCGAGTATACTGTACAAATTAATGTCTGCATCAAGACTCTTTATTAGCAGTTGACAAGACTTTCACACATGCTCCTGTCTCCCTAGGTGTATTAAATCTCCCTTTTCAGAAAGAAATTATGGAGTGGGGAAGAAGCATGTGATCCCTTACAAAGGACATTTGGAAGTCAGCCAAAGAGACCTTGTTATGAGTCTTCTCGATAAAATGCTCAGTCCTCTCCCCCATGCCCTGTCTATTAAGAAAACTACACGATAGGGAACTTGGCAGAATATTGAAGCTGAATGTTTGTGAGACTGCAACACCCCCAACAGCTAAACTACCTCTGCTGCTGAGAAGCCAGCAAAACTCTCTCCTCCATTTATATCTGTGGGGAGCTTAAAAAAGTTTTTGGACTAATGTGCTTTATTGCTTTTGTAACTGACACAGAAAGTGTCTGCTGCCTTAATTTGATTACAAAGACAAAGGGAAGATTTTTTTGTAACTTCTCAAATGATATCTCTTGCACATAAAATTCTATATATTTTCTCAAAAGATCCTCCACTAATGCAAAAAGACCTCTATTTTATCACACAGTGAGCTTTGCAAAAGTCAAGTTACTATAACAACCAAGTATACCTTTTCAATCCAGAAACCATGCTCTTATGCTGGTCTTCCTCCTTCTTTTAGAATCATAGAATCATTTAGGTTGGAAAGGCCATCGAGTCAAATCATCATCCTAACATTGCAAAGTTCACCGTATTTGTATAAATGCCACATCTACGTGTCTTTTAAATACCTCCACTCCACCATTTCCCTGGCAGCCCATTCCAAAAGGCTGGATAACATAGACAGATACCGTCACAGATGAACAACAGGTTCACATAGACTGAAAAAGTTTCACAGCTTGTACATATATTTGAGAGACATGCAATGTTATGCACACATATTTCTTTCTTCATCTCTACAACTAATCTAGAAATGAAGGCAAGAATAGAGGAAGAAATTTGCTTCAGTAGTTTCTGTATCAAAATACATTCTTTTTAATATGATCCTTCTGAAAAGCCAGTTGAGAATATTAACTAGGATCATTATTGGATGAACTGCATTATTTACCTGTGTGGCTGGGGTCCCACTGTGCCTCTCCTTTCTCTTTCTGTGTTGTGGATTCTCAAAGCTGCTGGCAGTTGATGGAAGAAGAGCAGTCTTCAGACAACTTTATATATGTTAGAGGACTAACTGAGGCAATTTTCAAACCAGAGGCATGGGCAAAATTGTGTAAATTATCTTCTCCCCATTTCCCTCACAAATTGCTCTCTAAAGTCCTTGAAAGTACTAAGAATTTGACCCTCTAACTCAAATAAGTAGGTACAGTGTAGTACAATTTAGTTTTTGACCTATCTGTTCGATAAATATTGTTACCTTTTTAACTTCATAATTGACTGTCTGAAAAAATACCAATAGTCTTAGAATTGCATTGTCAAAAAAGGAAAAGTAGCACAGATGAATACACACAAAAAGCCACAGCATGCAACTCAGCCTTGACCCTCTCCACTTCCATCTGTTCTCCCCAAGTAAATTATTACAGTGTGGGCTCTTTACTTAAAGTGCTGCTGCTTGTGAAAGAAAACAAGCTGGGGTAAGCTATTAAGAAAATAACACTATTTTGGCTTTAAGGCTAAAGTGGGAAAAAAATAACTTCATTTAGGCTACTCAGAGATTTTTAAATCTGGAGTTGGTCTTCCCTAGTGTCTATAAAATGAATAAACCCCCAACCTTTCTTCAGAAAACTGTCAGAACTTCAGACAAAAATCTTTTGATGTATGCCATAATGATTGGTTTGGAAGTTGTTGAAGGCAGCAGGAGCAAAAATACTGGGAGAAAATCCTGTTCTCCAGGGCTGGAGTGTGCTGGAGAGAATCTGCTGCAAACAACCGTTGTGGTAAAGGAACTTTCCCATGTCTCTTAAAGTGCAGAAAGAGTCTTGAAAAGAAAAAGTGCCTTTATTTGTGCATCACAACATTTTGGGTGAGTTGTTCCATATTGCTGTGTGTACCTTTGTCAAGCTGGACTGTGGCCTCCCTTTGTAGATATGAGCGAAGGATTTGGAGGGGGAGATGACGGGTGAAAAAATGAAGAGCTGGAAAAGGATAGCTCAGATGTGGTCTTTTTGCTCTGGGGCACTGCTAGAGGTCTGAAAGAAAAGCCTATTGCCAGTGGACAGTCAAGTAAGACTTAGTAGTATGCTCTGCAAAACAGAAGCAAAATATCTGGCAGCCTTTAAGATTTTAGATCTGTCAAGACACTGCATTTCCTGATTACTGCACAGAAGAGGAAGAAGTAAGGACAAGTCCTCGTACTGAGTTGACAAAGGCAGTGGGATTGAAAAAAACTGAATTGGTAGTATTTCTTTTTATGTTTTCTGAAGGTAAAAAATGGAAATCCAGTTGTGATTCTTGCCTGTAATAATGCAGAAGCAGAGAAAGAGAAAAGCTGATAGACACATTCAATATTAGTGATCCCAACAAGACTGTAGCAAGTTTCATAGTGGAAATGAAGAAGTAGTAGAAGCCCTTGAACAAGATGCAGGATCCATTTATGCTATTCCCTACAGAATGGCAGTGAGACACCAGGTGTCCTACCTTCAGAAAGGCATTGTGATTCTGGTTTTCACTGGGAGAGAACTTTCCAATACAGAAGAGAAAGGGTTAATGCTTTTCTTCAAGGGATGTGGAAGTCTGTGCTCTTCATATCACCCCTACTCTAGAAAGATAATTCAAATTGGAAAAGATAGGAAGGAAGGATACTAGAGAAACTAAGAGAATGGGGATCCTTATTTTACAGAGGTTAAAGTGATATGCTTTCTTTAGATTAGCAGTATTAAGGATGAGCAGAGATGATTGCCATCCACACACATCAGGAGAGTAAACACTACAGAGGGATAAAAAACACATTAAGACAAAGAATGATGATAGTAAATGAACAAAAGGTCTATGCTATCTGTTAACGAGAAAAATTCAGAAATTAGAATAAGGTTTTCAACTGTCAGGGCAACGTGGAGAACACCTTCCTGAAGGAGTTTGATAAGTGTATGAAAGGAATTATTTGATGTCTTGTTTAAGATTTAGAGTGCTGTCCCTGATGGACCAGACTTGCCTGCTTCATTGCATATTCCTGGAGTGAATAGATGTGTATGTTACCAAGCTGAGATCTCTGCCCTCCTTATGTTACTTTGGAAACATCATAGACTGACTAATTAGAGCCAAGGAAAATCATTGGTATGACCACTGACATCAGTTTACAGGAGAGATTCCAGAAAATCTTGTTAACCTTAGAGAAAGGCAGGCAAACAACAGAAGATCAACCGTACAGCAAAAAAACAAAAAACAAAAAACAAAAAACCAAAAAAACCCAACAACAACAAAAAAATCAAACGAGACAAGCAAGTAGTGGAAAACATGTACAAAGCCTTAAAATAAAAGTTTAATGGCAGCAAGGAGGAGACAGAGAAGCTGAGAATGCAGAAGGCTTGCTATTGAGCATGAGTGCTAGGGAAAGAGATGAAGTGAGTAAGGCTTGGCCACTCCCCAAGAGTCCATAAAATGGGAAACAGGACAACTTTATGAACTGTGGCTACTACTATCCCAGGAAGAGAAAAGAAGGAGAGTATAGAAAGGATTGATAGCAATGTGAGTGTGGCCCTGAAGCTGTGCTCAAGTTGAAAGTTCCCTTTGTATATATACAAAGTATAAGAGTTGTTCGATGCCAGTTTGTGCTCAGGTAAAAACTGAATGAGTTTTATAGCATAGATGGAGAGAAAGCTCCAGATTGGGCTATTTTCTTTGTATGGGCTGAGCTGCTGCATGGAGTTTTCTTGACTGAAGTTGACTTCAGAAGAATCAACCTTTGCAGTGACAGCAGGTGGTTGATGTTGAGTTGGTAAGCTGGCCACAGAAGGCCTTCTAGAAGGTATGATGATATATTTGGCATGGTAAGACTGCACTGGTGAGTAGTCATGGAATAACACTAACATTCCATCTGAGCTGCGGGTGTCCTGACTCCCTGGTCTGTGCTCCTTAGATATCACAGAGACATCCATGCAAGATGTCTGCAAGATGTTTATTGAACTTGCATCTCTGGCACACCTGAAGGGTCATAGTGGAGCTGCTGAATAAAGGAGGAGCCAACAGGAACTACAGAGCGTTACGTCACTGACCAGATGGACTTCACCTGCTCTGTGGCCCAGCCTCAGTATAATCCTGGCATTACTGTCAAGAAACATGCCTAGGTCAGAGAAAAGTGAGCAGATCCCACTGCTGTGGAAGGAAACACTTTAGAGGCTAGTAGCATATGCAAGATGCTGGCAAGAAAAGCAGCAGAGTAGCTTGCCAAGATAACCCAGTACATTAAAAATCCCCAGCTGAACGTGATCAAACATCTACTGTGTGTGTTGCCAAGGCCTCAGTATGTTGAAATGAAGATAAAATGATACCAGGAAAACACATTACTGATGGAAGAACCAGCAGCTGCAAGTAACTGAGTACTAGAGGTAGCTATGTGGAGAAAGAAAGACAGCATGCTGGTATTAGCTTCTGTTTTTATCAGGAATATGCCAGCAGTCCACAAAAGTACAGAACAGGGTGAGTTACAACAGACAGTTGAAAGATTCGTCTTGCAATCCTGAATAGACCTCAAAAAGTACACAGCACAGGAGATTATACTGTAGGATTAGCTGTGGGTGCAGAGTGGGATTTAGTTTAATGGGGTGAATGTGAATTTCAGTGGCATTAGGAGTTAAGTTCAGGAGGTGGGTTAGAGGTTAGTACCCTACAAACTTCTAAAAATTTGGTGTGACTCAAATTATTAATTTCTTTCTTTCTTTGCCCAGGAGTTTGGTTTGATGGCTGCATTGAAAAAAAAAAAAAAAAAAAAACCAACCTGCACTTCATGCCCAAATTTGAACTTGGAGAATACTTTGGTAGGGACTGACATCAGGCAGCTGAGAAAGCTAGATACAGAAGAAATGAGACAATCTTGAGAAACTTTATCTGGGAGACTTCTAAACTCATTTTGCACAGAGTGAGATAGGGTTTAAATAACTCAGATGAAACTTGCTTAGATATTGTATGCATTACAGCTAGTCTCAGATGAATTCTTTATACTGGAAGGTCAGATTTGTAAAAATATCCTGCTCATAGGAATGAAATGGCAAAGACAGGGGTTTTTAGAATTGATTGACATCTTCATGGTACAATTCTGCAAATCTAGCTGAATATTTTGGTCTTTACATGACTGTAGATCTCTTCTGAAAATCTGTCTTTAAATATATATTTCAAAGACACAGAGGCTATAGCTTGGGTAAGCAAACTCATCCAGTGCCTAATCTCTTGTTACTGAAGTCTTACAGACTCAGAAGTTTGTAAACTCCAGAGTCTCACGGACTCCAGAATAAGGTAGCTATGTGCAACCTCCCTGGAGGGTATGAGGTGTGTCACGAAATGGGTTTGGGAACTCTTTGAGAGCTTGTGTGTGGGCAAAAGGCAATCACTGACCAGTGCTTGTGAACCTTCTCAGACTCTCTTTTAATGCACTTACAGACATGTGGCCCCAGAGGCTAAACTTTGAGTTACTGATGTAGTTTTGGGACAGTTATTGCACTTTAATACTCAAAGTTATGATTTAAGCCAAAACAAAGTAAAAAATTCAGGATTATAACCCCGGTATACAGCTGCAGGAGAAGAAAACCCAGAAAGCTTTGATGAATATATTAGATGGTTAATTGTTCAATTTAGTGCTTGGTTGGTAACGAAATCAGACACATATGGTAATAAGGCTGCTTTTTTACTATTATAAGACACTTTGGGACATTTTGAATATGCAGGGCGCAATGGTATATTAAACCAAATTGTAGTTTTGTATTTGACAATTTGGCTTTGTTAGCATAATACAATTTGCTTTTATTGTAGCAGTGAAGAGGGAAACATTTTGCTAATAATTTGCTTTCATTATCCATTTATATTGCTTCTTCCTACTCAATATTTTATTTTTATTTTTCAAGCAAAACAGAAAAACTTTACAACCAAAGAGGCTGATTGAAGAAAAAAAAAAAAAGAAGAAAAGAAATCCCAGTCTGATTAGTTCTGTTTTCAATAATATTTAGTAAGGAGATTGTTGGCATAAGAACATAACTATAATATCCATCAACTCTTCACATATTCCAAATATGTTTACAGGAAAGACTAAATATCATATTTTAAAATCAGCATGATACTAAAAAGTTATTGCTCTTGTGATTCTCTCAGGATGTAAGAGGGAGATGGTTTGGAAGAAAATATATCTTTTATTAGGTCAACTGGTATAACTGAAAAAAAGAAATAAAAGAAGCATATATGAGATCTGCTTGTTTTTTTCCCACCTGTATCAATCTTGTCTAATAAAAGGTATTGTTTCTTTCTTCAAATATTGCCTCTTTTAAATATCTTCATGCAACATCTTGCTAAAATACCGTTTGCATCTCATGTCCCTCAGTCTTTTCCATTATATTCAGCTAATCCTAGATTTGGTAACTTTCTTTCAGACCCCAGTCCTTCCTTATGCAGCTGGATTTTGGCCATGGATAGCTCTGCTACTCCCTTTCTGCTGCTGATGCCTTGTCTTGCTTTCTCACAATCAGCTTTCTCTTATTTTTTCCCAGTGCCAGCCTCAGCAAAAAAAAAAGTCCCTTTTCTGTTGGTGGTCTGCTGACGCACTGCCTTCTCTGTGTTTTGTCTCTAATCTGAATGTGGGAGACACACCAGGAGCGGGGTGAAATGTCCTTTAGGTTGTTTAGGCTTTCAGACCGAATGTGCGTTACACTCCTGCTGTTGTCTTGCTGTGCCCCATAGTGGCAAGTGTAGGCACGTTGGATCCTGCTAAAACTGGCTGGGTGATACCTGTGTAGTGGTCTGGTCCATACTTAATGTGTCTGATGGTGGGTCCTAGGTAGGACCACAAGCAAGGAGTAATTGGGACTTAAAATCTGTGGCTGGGCATCCTTTGCTTCCTTTGAAAGGAGAGAATATCTGCATTTTGGTGTCCAACATTAACCAACATTTTGGTTTCCCATATTTTGGCTTTGAATTGCTCTTTTTGCAATGTGAGCATAGTCTGTTCCAGCTCTTAGCTGTGGTCAGTCATTAAATAAGATGGCGTTATTCAGCTAATTAAAAAAAAGACTAGCAGGAGAATGGAGTGCAGACTTCTGCAGGATATACAATTAACCTTAAGTGAGTGAGGAAGGGAAACATCAAATTAACAAACCAGCTGCCATTGTTCTGTTACCACACTTGGCTTTCCTCTCTGTGTTAATCAGACAGATTGTTACATGCTTTGAGAAGTTCAGCTGACTTGCCGCATCAGCACAAAGCAGAATCGCACCGAGGAGATCACACAGTGTTTCCAAAAGCATCTGAAGGAATTTATAGCTTGTGAATTACAAAAGCAGCTCTAATTAGTCCCAAGAGGCAGTTGCATAAGAAAAACTGAGAAGACTGCCTCATCATATTTGCTGCCTTCTTGTGATTTTCATAGAAGATTCTGATAATGAATGTTTACTAACAACTGGAGCTCAGAGGCTCTATGGCTAATAACACTCCTGAGTAAACAGCATCCTGTATTTGCGGTCCCACAAAGATAGGTTAGGTACCAGTGCTTCTGCTATGTGTCAATATTGCCACAGGAGCACAGAGGTTTCGCAGGAAGATTCTGTAGCCACCTGGGAAATGCCTAAAGGAAAATGAATGTCCTGGTAGTCTAGCAGTAGCCAAACCACTTGGCAATGTGTCATTCTTCAGTATGTTTTTATTTTATTTATTTATTTATTTATTTATTTATTTATTTATTTATTTTTTTTTTTTTTTAGGTATAGGATTTGTTCTAAGCTCCAGAGGTATGAATCCTTCTCGGTGCTTTTCGAATGCGGTGGGTTCCTACATTATTGAAATCAAAGAAGTTTTGCTATGGTATCAGTGATTTCAGAGAGCTGGGAGCAGGAATATGGGTGATGACAAACCATCACTCTTGAATACTTTTTAGGTCTTACCATTCCTTAACATTCCCTTGCCCATTCTCAGATTTGAAATAATGCAAACCAGCTGCCTGCAAAAATCTAGGGAGCCTGAATTTAGAAATTCCCCTTGTGTGGGATCAGTTCTATGGGGATTATAGGGTCAGGCTCATTGAGAAATGGCAATCTGAGAACTCCCTAATCTTATGTTATGAGTTTCAGTGTAGTAACAATTTTCTTGCTATCTGCTTTAAAAGCAAATGTGATATCATGCAGTGGCTATCTTAGGCTTTGCAGACCTGTATGCCTTGATTTACCAGTCATTAGGAACCCTCTTATTTGCTAGTAACCTGAAATCCCTCAGGTCAATATGCACAATTCAGTGGCACTGTGAATTAATAGGTTTGACATTATATGAGATATAAGAAGTTATCTTCTTAATCCCACAGTCTATAGTTGTCAACACAATTTTGATATTTTTCATTTCTTTTATTGGGGCAGAAGTTTCTCAGAATAGTTTTTCCAAAGTAAATATTTTCAAATGTGAATACCCACAGTTAGGCATTGTGTATAAGTACTCAATTTTTCACTAGCAATGAGGAAAACAAAGTGACTAGGGGAAATCAATGGGGATTGCTGGAAGTTCTGTATTTTTTTTAAATTGGGTTGTTTATTTGGTTACTTATATATGGATTTATGTGCTTGTCATTAAGCACCCAAGTACAAAACTCTTGGCCTCGGGTAGTTTGTGATTTCTCTTCTATTTATCTTGATTAGTGGATGATTGCAAATCCCTTACAGGAAAGTGAAGAAAATGTTAATTCTCTTCACTAGTGAAAAAGAAATATTTGAATTAACAGCCTGGTGATTAAAGAGTTTTATTAGTTTTAAAGGTGAAACAGTACCTCAGAGGTTCAGGGGAGAAAAGTAGGGAAAGAAAAAGAAAAGATATGCATGGTAGGAAGACAAATCTGAAAATCATAAAATGAGATTAATGAGAGTATTTCTCATTTAAGGTTTATGTTTGATCATGAAATAAAGGCTTTGGAATCAAAAGAACCTGCCTTTTTTTGATTGTTTGCTAGTTTTATTTTTAATTCTATGTTCAATGGCAGGATTCCTGATCAGCATTCAGGTGTAGTATTTAACAAGACAAATCGGGTTTTCTGAAAAGATATGCGCAGAACTATGTTTCCTGTTTCTCAGTCATGGTCTTTGTTATGTATAAAGTGGTCTGTGATTGACTGAAACACAGAACAGGGACTCCTGTAAGACCACATTTCTGGGAGGTATGCTGAATGCCATTTAAGCTCATTGTCTTAAATCAGCACCTCATGCAAACACACCTCAAAAGATCAAATGGCAGCAGGTAAGTAATAATTCATTGAAAAACTTGCACTCTACTGCACCAATAGATTTATTTGATAGGATGATTGTCTATGCTGTGCATTTCTTTAAATACATATAACAGAGCAGTAGCACACTATCTTTGCTCTTACTCAAATAGACCATAAGTGGCGCTTCTGCAATGGTACTTTTTTATTAAGTGCTCAGGAAAGGTGATCTATTTTTCCACTGCATGAAGTTGTAACAATAATGTAGTCCTCAGACATTAATTCTGCAATCTTATATGCTAAAAAGCATATTTTCTAGGCCATTAAACAAAATATGTAAAACATTGAATGGCTTTGAATATCTAATTAAAAGCCATGCAGCCCCATATTCCATTGACAGTGAAAATGCCATCCTAACATCCTTCCATCAGATTAAAACACAACTACTCAGAGTCTGCACGTTCTGAGAGAAGAACTGCATCAGGACCGGTTTGATCACTGAGGCAAGAGAGAAAGGACTGTGGTATAGTCTTGATCTTTGTCTGATCCCTGAAACAATATTGGCTAATTGATCAGGACAGCAGCGTGTACAGGTCCTAGTATGAGAGAAGTGTATCGGGTGTTATGGAGAGGAATGGGGGGAGCAGGCTGTTATCAGCTGCATCCCTGCAACTCCGGTCAGTCCCTCCTCAGTAACACTGCAACAGAGAGGTTGATGTGAATCTCAGGGGAGCCTCATCATATTCCACTGCCTGGGCTGCTCTTCTTGTTTGTTCTTAATCTAAAAGATGTCTCTTTTGTGCATTTTCTAGTAGCTACTTTCCTGAAGTTGGCATATGACCTTTGCTTTTCCATAGCTCATGTCTGGGTTGCTGCTGACCCTTCAGATAGACCCTGTGATTTTGGCTTATTTGCTTCTGCCAACAGACTGGCCAATTGCCACTTCTCAGATGATGACCTTCAGAAGATGCAACAAAAAAAGCAATGCTGGTAGCAAAAGAAAAAAAATGGTTGAGAGAGATATTTTGAAGTGCCTTGAGTGCTCCATAGAAAGACTTAAAGGACCCACTGGTCTCTCCCGCCTGTTAGCAAATAAGTTTAATGGCTGAGAGTCAATCAAATGATGAATTGAGACAATGGATATCTAAAAATGCTTTATTTACTGTACCTTTTATCTTTGAGGCAGTGATCTTTCTGAGACGATCTGCAGATGGCTGCCATTTATCTAGACAGATGAACTCATTTACAGGAAAAGGAGAGGCAGAGACACACAGACTGACATTTCTACCAGGTTGTTTGAAGCTAACTTGTAAAGCCCAGGGTTTCTACTGTCCATGGGATGCTCATCTGTGAAGGTGAGTAAAATGCTAAATGGATCTAGTGAAAAATGACTCCAAAGGACAGATAAGGACTGTGTTCCTGTGAATCCATTTCTACGCAGAGATGAAAGGAGGATGAATGCCAGAGGACTGCTGACATGCCATGTCATGACAGTAACCTTTGAAAGTGAGATTAATTGGCACCAAACCAAATTTGAAGGGATCTCGATGGCTGGGTATGAACCAGGAGCATGTGGGTGGCAGGCTGTGGTCATCTCTCGGCAGCTCTTGGCTGCCTGTGGATTCTGTGGGTCACAGCAAAACAGGCCCTTCTCAGGTAAAGATGGGGAAGGACATTCAGAGAAAATGATGAGGGTAGGTGGGGAACCTAAGGAAAGGCTAGGAAAAGGATGGAGGGAGAGGTGTTGAAGAAGGTTGAGAAGGGAGGCGGGAGTGATGCCAACTTAACATGCAGGCAGTCTGCAGTCTTGAAAATGAGAGCTAGCCAAGAGATTTATAATCATTTAATTGAGGGAATGACGGTGATCATCCAGGAGAGCTGGCATGTACCAATTAGATTGAACAGAGTAAGGGAGGGAGTGTTTATGTAAAAGAACAGCACCCAAATGCTCTCTAAATTGGAGGGAGATGCACAAGAAGACAAATGTTTGCAATGACTTCTCTGAATCATTAGCAATGTTCCTCCAGGTTGTTTCTGCACTGTTCAGAACTCGGAGTCCTTTACTTGTTTCTCTGTTCAGTCTTTCCTTTTCATTTATTAGCATTTTTTGGCCTGGTCGTGCAGGTTTTATTCTAGTAGATTTCCCTTTCAGTCTCAAATTAGCGAAGGTTTCGCCTAAGTAATGGCTAAAGTATTTGGTTCTTCAAGCTATTATTTCAGCATTGTAAAACCATTATTCATCAGTAGTCAATTTGTGTGTGTACCTGACATGCCCTACCTGAATTTTAAAAAGGACGCTGCAAGAAACTGTAAGACAAAGCCCATGAAGCAGGAGAGAAAGGTCTACCTCTTACAGGGCTTTGAGTGCTGTCAATGTAAAGTGCATTCTAAGGAATAATTTCTACTAATGAACAATGTATCATTAATTTTAAATTAATTTCTAATATTTATAAAAGTTGTAACATCAATCAAGGGAATTGTGCTTAATTGAGGATAATGTGTTTGCTTTGTTTTTTTTCGTAGTTTCACAGTTGACAGAAAATTCAAAAAGTACTTAAAATTCTGAACAGATACATTCAAACCTTTTCTGTGATAAAAGGTATAAATGCTGAAGACAACTGAAGTGACTTTTGGTGGGTTTCTAAAAAAATCAGAACATTTTTTGAGCTCTTTATCATTGTGATGCGAAGGAAGTTTTGCTTTACTTTGCTTTGCTTTGCTCTGCTCTTGGATGTCTACATTTCTGCTGCCCTTAGCATGTGAAGTTCTCCTCATGACTGTGTCCTTTGCTGAACTTTTCAACTGTGCCACTGGCATCAAAATACATTTTAGATTTTCCTCTGACTCTCTGCCAGAAAATATCCTTCTATGCTCACCTGATATCAAGGGGGTGAATATCTTTCCATGGGTTGCATAGTTCATTGCAGTCTCTAATTTAGAATGCATTTTTACTTTTAACTTTTTTATTTTATGATGACTTTGGCTTTCTTTTTCTTCACAATTTCCCAACTTTTTTCATAGCTGGGTTCATTTACCCTAAACCTGACTTAACTGTCGTCTGCCTTATCTGTACTTGTTTTAGAAATTTAAAAAAGCCCTGTGATGTTACATGTGCTGTGTGATTGGCAAGAACATTCTTGCAACCTGTATTTTTAAAAAAAATGACTGACAACTATTTTTTTACTTTAGATTCTTGTTCTTCAAGAGAAGTGACTCTGCTTTCTGTCTCAGAAGCTCATTACTAGGAGCAGAAACGTCATGTTTACTCATTTATTTTCGTTGTTTGGTGCCATCTGAAGGTGACTTATTCTGTGGGAAAAGAAAAACGAATCAAACTTTGCAAAGACAGAGGACCCCAGGAAATCTATTACTATCCAAAATATTTTGAGAGCTAATAAAGGCAGACAACGTGCCATTTCTTGATGATATCTTTCCTCTTCACACATTCTTTCAGAGCTAATCCGGTGCTCTGAGAAAGGGTTCTTGTGTATGAAAAAAGGAGTTCTTCATTGTCACAAGCCTTAGCATACTGCTCTGGCACACGTGCCTGTGAAACACATTTCATGCCTCATCTGTTACCTAAATGAGATGTGAAAGCAGTTCACACCTCGTTTACATTTGCGCAGTTTTATGGGACAGCATAGAGGCAGTTCCACTGAAAGTAACGAAATGAGGTCACCAACCCCCTTCTCTCTCCTCGTATCGAATCTACGTGGCCCGATCCTTTCAGTTCACTAAACTGGAAATGAATCTATTTCTCTGAAGAAAGTTACTACAAAAAAGGCAGCATCCTCCAGCGTGCAGCACTCATTGGCATTTTACAGAGATGTTCGTTGTCCACGCCAAAAATAAAAATGTAAGCTATGCATTTACATGAGATATCTGAACCCAGAGTGATTTCCCCTGCACAGAGCAGAATATAATCAAGGTGAATAAACAGGAAAAATGACTAAACTGATATGGAAATAACACCATTAAAAAAAGGTAATAAGCATTCCATGCACCTGTGCTACCACCTCCTTGGCTGAGTTTGCAACAGAAAACTGTCAAGTGTGTGTCCAAGGGATTGAGGGCAGCTGAAAGTCAGGGCAGTTACATGTCTCTGGAAGTTCTGGGTGCTAGTTCAGATCAGTTTCTGGAGAACTGCAGGGATTTTAACTCCAGTGCCTGGGTCCTTGCTGCATTATATTTTACACCAAATAATACAATAATACAAGAAAAATACAAAATCCTTCCTTTAAAAAAAAATAATTTTTGAACCTTGTTATAAATAGCTGTGTAACACAGGACAGTGAAGGTCCAAGAATGTAGTGATACAAATTCAGCCACTTCTGTTCTTTTGTCAACTAAGCTCCCAGTGTTAAAAATAGAGGAACTATAAAACTTATGAAGTGCCATTTCCATTTGTCATCTTACTGTTTCAGAAGACACAAACTGAAAATACTAATTTTCTTTGCAAGGGAACCCATGTTTTTCTTCTAGTGCTCTGTGTTTTTTATGCGATCAAGATGCATTGGCTGGACTTCACCTCATGAAACTCTGAGAGTATGAAATAACCATTCACATCTGAGCAGTCAGCCTTGACTGCTGCTGTGAATGGAAAGAGACCACATTTCAATAACATGGCTATTCTTACAGGAGAAGATGGAGCATGGTATAAAGCACGATAAAAGGCAAGAGCCTTTTACTTTCTGTGTCTACAAAGGAAACCTAAGTTGCATGTGTGTGTGTACAGATGTTAGGTGAGATGAACCCCTCTCCTTTATCTTCTAATGTAAGGAATACATTAGGATAAAGGAGCAAATAGTTATATTTTCCTGAGATGAGGACATGCACACCTTTTCAGTGTCCTGCACCAGAGATGCTAATGGTTCTCATTTCATTTGATATCTACAGGAAAGGCAGATCAGGGATGCCACTGCATAAGCAAAGAAGCAGACAAACCAAAGCTGTCTTGTCTCCCACCGTGTGACAGCAGAAATATTATGGGCCAAGTGGAAAAAGACAAAATCTTTTGAGGAAGAAGTGCTATTTCCAAGCTTTATAAGAGGAATGACAAATGTTAAGAATGAACAAACTGGAGAATATAAAATACTGGTTGTGTTTGCAAAAATAACGAGAGGGAATGTGGTGGACCTGGTGAAGATGTGTGAAAATAATGTGCTGAAATACTTGTCTTACAAGGCTCTGGGGTTAAATCACTATATGAGCATGAAAATTTAATGAGCAGGTTTCTTTTAATGGCTGGCTCTTTGGCTCAGTTCTGTATGGTGCTGTGGCCCCGCAGGCACCACTGGAGGAGGTGCTTGGAGTGATTTACAGGATCCCTCTCTTTGTGTTCAGGTGTAACGAAACAGGGAAAATTGTTTGGTTTGCTCCATCATTCAAAGATGTACCTAGAAATAGTGTTAATGCTTTTCTCTCTCTGCTCAATGACACTTTTACGTTTTTCTGTTATAATGTGCCTGTTTTTTCTGCAGCTCTCAGGCAGGGGCAGTTTGTGGTGTGTCTGGCCTGTGCTACAAGGCACTTTCATAAATGGATTAACACAGTTCAAAGCAGATTTGAAGTACCTTTCTGTTGTGTGGGCAAATGTTTGGGCTGCTTCACTGGGGAGCAGCACCAGGCTGACTACATTCCTGACAAAATACCTTCCTCTTATTTTGCAGCTTGCCACAACATTGAGAGGTTCAGAAAAATTCCAGCCCAGCACTTTTTCTAGCCATTGTGCTGCTTAAAGTGTCACGTGTATATTTTGTTTTCCATTTTTATTGTATTTTGCTTTGTTTTTACTTTGTTCTGACTAAAATATGTTGAAGGATTTAAGCCATGATTCCACCCTCACATTTCCTCTGCAAGGAACTTTCCTGGGAAACACCCTGGGAACAGGATGCTCCTTCAGTACATATCTGGAAACACCAAAAAGAAGAAGCAGTATATTCTTTGATGAGCAAAAACGTCTTCAAGTCTAAATTGCTGTGTGTGGATGGACTGGAAATGTTTACAGTGAGTCCTGCCAGACCTGAGGAATTAGGTGCAGTGATAGCTTTACAGTGAGAAATTTGACCAATTCTAAAAGTACTAAGGAGATTTGGAGTGTTTTGTGTGCTGAAAAGTGCATAAAAAATTCCAAACCATTTCCTCTATTTAGTTCAGGGAGACTAGGTTTATTAAATTCTGGGGCCCTGATATGTGCATGTGAACTGGTATCCTGACATCTCTATATGCATTTTGATCTTCTGTGTGGATGACCAAACACTGTGTTGATGGCCACTGCACTAAGTCCTCTGCAGACGTTTGTAACCTGTCTGCATGTGCAAAGCAGTGCCTGGAAATAAACCAGGAGAGCTAATGGACAGTGTGTGTTAGCAGGCAAATGGTCATGTTTGTGCCAAACATGGCATAGGAACAGCTTTCTGAATGAAGGGCAGAATGTGCAGAAAAAAAAAAATAGTACTCATTATACAGACCTCTTGATTTCTTTTAAGGTTTTGCATCTTTCTAATATTCATAGGAATTCAAGTCTCATCTGATTCAGTGGTGAACCAAACTATGCATGGTTTTGCCTTTGCTTTCCAAAATATTTTGTTTTTCTTCAGTTGTGTCAGTTTACTCACAAACCCCTGGCAATCCTGTATTTGAAGTTATTTCAGGTCAATGTAAATGGGGCAAGCAGTTAGGTGGCACTTTCCCTGGCTTGGCACCAAAGTCCTGCTAGTGATCTAAATTATTGTCATAGTTTGAGCCTGGCCAAATGCCAGGTACCCCCAAATTAACACACCCACACCCAGGGCTCATGAGTTGAGATAAGGAAACCCAGGAGAAGACGTACTTAAAATAGGAAAAACAGGACTAACTTAGGTTGCAAAGTGATCTAATTTATTGCTAACAGAGTCAGAGGAGTAAATGAGAAGTAAAATAAACCCTTCAAGGCCACCGTTTCTCCACTCACCCCCCTCCCTCCTTCCCAGCAGCTGCGCAAGGGAACAAGGCATGGGGGGGAGTAGGTCAGTTCATCACCCAGATCTTCTTCCCCTGCCTGGGGGAGAGGCTCTTTTCCTCTGCATAGCCATGGGTCTCACTGTTGGCAGCCTGCCCGACACTGCTACAGTGATGCTGGTCCCCACACAGGCAAGCAGTCTCCCCAAAACTGCTACGGTGTGGGGTCCATCTTCCACGGGGTATAGACCTCTGAGCCAGGCCGTTTCCATCTCAGGAGCAAGGTTTCTTCTGTTTTCCGGACTTCTGCTGGACCTCAGTCTCTCTCTCTCTGTGTCTCTCTCTCTCAGGCGCCCACCCACTCCATGTGGGGCACTCAGTTCAGTCTCAGGGTGCAAGTCAAGGCCTGTTTCTCCACTAGGACTCCCTCTGGACCACGGCCACTTTCAGGGTATCCACTCGCTTTGGGGCGAGTGGATCTCAGCATTTCCCGTGGGCCCCCATGGGCTGCAGGGGCACCCCCTGCTTCACCATGGGCCTCACCACGGCCTGCAGAGGCTGCAGAGCTCCGGCGCCTGGAGCTCCCCCTCCCCCTCCTTCTCCACTGACCTTGGTCTCTCCATGTTGTTTTCCCTCACATACTCTTACCTACTCCTCCTCCTCTGGCTAAGGAAAAGTGCGTGCACTCATTGTTTTGATTTCGTCTTAAATATGTTTTTCACAGAGGCGTAACCAACATCTCTAATTGGCCCAGGCTTGGCCAGCAGCATGTCCATCACCTCAGAGCTGGACATGGTGAAGGCTTCGAGAAGCTTCACAGAGGAGCCATCTTTGTGGCCCCCCCCCCACTAGAAAAACCTGGGCCAAGCTAAACCACAACAATTGTAAAGCTCAGTATTACGAAAGATCTTCACTGAGCATATTCTTCAGGTTAGTATAAAGGTCAAAAATAAGTATCCTTGAAGGCTTCATGTTGGTCTGTTGTGAAAAGTTTCTTGGCTTTAGCTCTGCAGTTTCCAGTGCTGACCTCAAATCTGCCAGACCTCTGCACCAGTTTCTTGTAGTGAAGAATGGTTTGCACAGGAACTCTCCATACTCGGAGCTTCTCAGCAATAAAACTAATCAGACTTGAGATCTAGTCACATCTGCTAAAAAAAGCACACAACAGCCTCTTGGAGCAGTCTTGGACCACAGAATGTGCAGCACAGGCTCAGTTCTACCACAGGCTAAGTTGATACCACCACAAATGCTAAATTAGCAGCTTCTGTGAAGCAGAAGAGAGGGGAGAAAAGAGTGGTAAGAGGGAAAATATGGAAGAGAACTTCTCCTAAATGGGCA
Source organism: Dasyornis broadbenti (assembly GCA_013397935.1). Taxonomy (NCBI): domain Eukaryota; kingdom Metazoa; phylum Chordata; class Aves; order Passeriformes; family Dasyornithidae; genus Dasyornis; species Dasyornis broadbenti. The sequence goes on along the minus strand of VZRN01005010.1, from coordinate 235,024 downwards.
ACAGGACAAATGAAGAAGAAGTGGAGATGTAAAAAAGTTTTAAAAGGATAAGGGGAAACTGTGGGTTCCTTAGATAAGGCCAAATAATTCTGATTTTGCCTAGGAAACCACCACTTCTCTGGAATGAAATTTTTCAAACAGACTTCTGCATCGGAAAGATGCATTGTTTTTTTGAATGGTTAAAACTGCAGAAAGACTCTCTTAGGTGACATACAGACTTCTGGGAAGAACGTTACATCTGATGTGAGAGAGAAGACTGCTGACCTCTGACTCACCTGGCTATTATTCAGTTTCTCCTGCTTAGATTAGCCTTTTTAAAGTATCTGCTGGGTACATGATTCAGGAATGTTTTCCTGTTGTTCTGCAAAATATTAAAGGCCTATAGCAGTGCTGCTAGAAAATGCCCCTTAGGTTCCCTTTATATTCTACCCTAACACAGGGGCAGAAGTTGTGCTACTTAGGAGGGACAGGGGAGAAGGGAGAAAGCTTGTAAATACATGGATATTTACAAAATTTGGATTCTTCCTATCTGGAACTTCATGATCTCAATCCAAGGGTTATGGAGTGAAAAGCTAGTGAAAGTCAGGGGCCTGAAAAAATATTTTGTTTTTTTCCATCTGTCCATTTCTCAGCAACTGTGTCTCGTGTAGGCAGATCCCCAACTAAATTGTGAAATGTTGCATCCATTATCGCAGCATTTACTGTTTAGATGAACATCTTAAGCTGCCAGAATATTCAACAGTGGAGCCCTTAGTGAAAATATAGTGTGCTCCATCAAGAACTTGGCTGTTCTTGCATGTCAAGTGTTTTTCAGAAAGATAGTGCTTTATTTTTGGCTTTGTTTAGAAGAACATGGAAGTGTCAACAATTTATTCACAGTGTGAGACAAACAGATATTAATAGAATTTTAATGAAGGCCTTTCTAACAGGATTTGAAAGGTTTTTTTTAATTGAGTGTTGTGTGTGTTCCTGTTAATACTGGGAGAGTGAAAAATGCAGGCATCATAGGACAAGTATGGAAACAACTTGCCAGAGACAGAAAGAATGAAAGAAGAAAGTAATAAAATTTCAGCTGGACAGTACCAGAGCCTCTGCCATCACCAAAGCCAAGGCAGTTATTTCCAGATTTCCTTACAAATTATCATGTAATGGAGTGAACAGACTTGGGGACACTTAAAATACGTCTTCCATATTGCTCCAAGGTGGAAAGGGCTTTTTTGTTTTGGGTTCATCTTATGTCTCTCTTTAAAAAGTTGCTTCTCAGTTCTGCCTTTTACAGATTTATATTTTAAAACAGCTGCTGCCTGTGGGTACTACTGTAAAAGCCTACGTTTTTAAATACACAGGGGCACAGCTTCAGGCCTTTGGCTTCCTGTCCTTACACCTCAGTGACCTTAATAATGCTTCTGCCTACTGAAGTGATAATGAGGGGATGTACTTTTGTTGGGCCCTGCTCTCTGAAGTGAAATATTGAAGCTTTCATTTTGTTAGTGAGAAAATCCTTGCTATGAACTCTCTCATCTCTGACCCTGTATTTTGTTACTGTGCTGAAATCTTTTTGGTCTAACGCTAACGCTAATGTCAATTTTTTGTGGGTAGAGTATGATGTATCTATGGAAGGCAGCTTTCCAAAGACTGAATGTCCTTCCCTGACAAAACACCCTTTCATTAGTGGACTGCAACATAAAGGTCGACCATCACCAAGTGCTTGGTACCAACCATCTGAATGCAATAAGGATGCTTGGGACTTCTACTGTGTTAGTCCATAAATCAGCTTTATAATTACCAATTTTGGTGTCAACACAGCGCATTGCTGAAGGGCACAACTTCAGATGCAATCCTTTCCCAAAGCAACACTGATAACTCCATCCCTTCTAAATCTTTCTGCCTCATAATATCGGGGACATTATCTGCTCTTGTTATAGAGTATGGCTCAGTCATATTTCCTTTGCTCTCTGCAGTTAATTTAGACAGTTTGGTGGCTTTCACCCAGTCCTTTGCTTGAGAGGTGAGCGCATGAAAAGGCACAAGATGCTGGGGGAGATGTGGGTGGGTGCTTATTAAGGGTCCCAGAAAAAGAACCCAGATTGGCAGTAGTGATTTGGTGGGATATCTAGGACTAGGATACGTCAGGGCTAATTAACTTAAATCTTAATGTGTATTAAAATGAAGACGTGTAATTGTAGACAATTTTTTCCTTAGTCCCTGGACAGATTTCTCACATGTGGCACTGCCGCCTACACTTGCCCTGTTAGAGGAGCTTTCAGCATGGAGGCTACAGGGAATCAAAGCCTAAAAACCTTGCTCTTATATAAGGCTTTTAAAGGAGCTTAGTTTCAGCTAAATAGTAATCATACTGAAAATAGTTTACTAACCTCTTCAGAAAGCCAACTAAACTCGTAGGTTTAATTCAGAGAAAGGCTTTGCTGAAGTCAATAGAAAAAAATTAGGATCCCTCCCTCCAGTGTTCAAGGGCCTTAGGCTACGAAGCCATCACTGCAAAATACAGGGGTAATATTCTAAAGAGAAAAACCAGCACAGCAGCTCCAGTTTGGTTTGCTCTAACAGATTGTGCTTTTAGGAACAGATTCCATTTCAGTTTTTTAAACTTTTGTCTTGGAGAGCAGGGCAAGTTCACTGCTCACATCTAGCAGGAGCTGCTGCCAGTTTGATTCCTGACACTGCACACAAGAAAAAGAAAAGAAGAAAAAAGGATTCGCTGGTTATGAGGGAGACTGTGTTTGCAGAAACCCTTCTTTCTTCTCTCTCTCCTCTTTTTATTACTTTCACTCTATACAATGGCAGCTTGTTTTGCAAAGATTTCAGCCTGTGAAATAGCTGACTAGTTTTACGATCTTTAATGCAAGTTCGCCTGCATCAGGACAACAGAAACTACAATATACTTCAGCTTCATCTTGGGGGAAATGTATTACACTCACAAGAGACACCAGACAGACCCCTTTTCCCCATTAGACTCTAAGAATGACTCCTGCATCTGCTCATGCTATCAAACACCTGTGATCCCCCTGGCAGTGTGTGAGATGCAGCTTCTTTTCCCCAGGCTTCAGTGCCCCCATCTTCTACCCATCGGTTCTATTTATTATGCAAGCCTCACAGGTAATTGCCTAGTCTTTCCAGCCTCCTGTGTGCATGACCTTACCTTTAAGATTTAATTCTGAAGGCTCTTAAAAAAATGATCTATCTTCTCTTCCTGCTTTCCTCCCTTTTATTTATTTTTCTATGCATGTGTCTCATGTGCTGAATATTAAGCAGGAAAACAAAGATGTATATCATCTGGAGCACAGGTGCACCTACCAGGAAGTAAGTGAAAACAAAACAATTCATTTAAAGGGTTTTGATTCACTGTTGTCCCCTCATACTTTATTCGACAGCCTGATATGACACCTTGAGTCGGCCCACGCCTGCATGCAGCGTGGAATGGAGATGTTTTCTTGACTCCTCCACGTTGTAAATTTTTGCCATGGCTCCACTTGAAGTTGCTTGGCATGGGTGCTTTGCTAAGTCTACTGAGTTGGGGGAGGATAAGGAGGGGATGAGAAGAGAGTGAGGGGTGAAATAAGAAAAAAAAAGAATAAAACATGAAATGAAAAAAGTATCTCAAATATTTGTAAGTTTGTTTCTCTCCCAAATTTTCTAGCCTCACTTCTATTGCCTATAGGCAAAGTTTCCATTCATTTTCTAGGTCTATAGCTTTGGTGTCTGTTGGACAATACTTTGTCTAGCAGGACATGAAAGCAGAGATTGACTCTGGGTGACTTTGGCTGGAAGCTTGAAAGGCAAGAACATAAAAGCAACACCTGTGTAGAAATCTGTTTATTTACCAGCTTAAGTTTTTTGTTTTTAGAGGAAAAAGTGGTTAGTCAAGTTCCCCTAATATTTCATTCAGTTCTGTTTAGAGTAGACAGCAAAAATGATTCTTACATAGCTTATGGGTGGAGCTGCCTCTCCGGGTTTTGCTCTGGCTTTCTGCATATCCTTATAAGTTCACTCAGTGAGCTTTTCCTTTCCTTTCTTTGTCTCCTAAGACTTAAAGCTCTTCTTGAGTAAAAAGGTTGTCTTTGATGTATTTGTTTTATATCTTCCACACAGGAATTGGTGAATTCTGTGGCAGTGGTGATATATGGCGGAATCTGCTCACTCTTGTCTTACCTGATAGAGATGGGATGTCAATTGGCCTGATACCCATGTCTGTGGCCTCACCCCATTTTACTGTAAATCCATGGTTCAATTCAGTCCATTTGTTTTACTCTGCAGCTGGAGCTACAGAGAAGCAACTTCCACTTCTGGCCCTTTTTAGGATGCTGTAAGAGCACAGTGGAGAATGGAGAGTTAGAAGTGCAGTGACTCCCACGTTATTTGCTGTAGCTCTGACACTGCAGGCTGTGGAAAGATGCGTATATATGCAAAAAACTCCCGACATCAGGCTATATATTATTGACTCTGAGCTAACTGTTGCCCCCAGGAGCAAGATCTTGGAGTCTTGACAGATCCTTCAAATCATAAGCATTTTTTTTTTTTTTTTTTGCCAGTGGAAAACCAATTAAAATGCTAGGAATTGCCAAGAAAGGATTAGAGAACAAAGCAGAAAATAACCTTGTTTCACTCCTATCTTTAATACCATATGCATTTCTCATCTCCTTGTCTCAGGAAGAATATAGCAGAACTAGAAAGGATTCAAAGGCAATGGGGGTTGGCAAAGATGACTAAATAAATTAGGATTATTCAGTCTGGAAAAGGCATGGAGAAATCTTGAAAGGGACAAAGTAAAGCCTATGAGAATTGATTGTATCTTGTTTGTGCCAGTGGGAGAGCTAAGGGGCATGGAGTGAGGCTCAAGAGAGCAAGGCTCAAAGCAAAAAAAAGCAGTGGGGGATTGCTCATGCAGTGGGCACATCTGTGCAGTTCTGTGCTGGAGTTCCAAGGGACAATGCATAAACTTATCTGGTCCATCAATTGCTGTAGCTTCAAGATGGTTAAAGTGTTTCACAACAACAACAACAACAACAATAATGGCCATGGGAGGAGCCTAAGGTCTGTGAACGCTGGACAAATTCTGAGCTATCACTTTCCCTGAGGAATTAGGACTACTGGAATGAGTACTAGTTGGAGAGAGTGGTAACACCTAACCCTTTTACAAAAATCTTCAAACTAAAGGTCAAGGATATTAAATAGTTACAGGAATTGTCAGAATAAGATATTTCCCTAGGGCAGGAAGGGGAAACAGTATGGAATAAAAGGCAAAGTGGCATATTAGGATAGGAAAGGAAAACCTGGGAGAGGCTTCTATCTGTATTAACAAGATAAATTAACAGAGGTTTTGCCATGCTGCCTGGCAGGACAGTGGCTCACATGTTTCATAATCTGCTGTGCCAGCCCTGGACCTGGCGCATGGTCCTCTCTGAGCCAGGAGAGATACACTGGTTTGGAAAGGCACTTAATGAATGGGTTACTGGGAGAAAATCACAACCCATTTGCAAAGAGAGATAAAAAGTACAATAAAGCTTTGGATCTGGCTGCACTCAAGTTACCAAGAGAAAAGCAGGAGACTGTTTCCTCTAAAAAGAGTTCATTCTCTTCCGTGAGGATGTCTATCCCTGGTGTGTTCAAGGCCAGGTTGGATGAGCCTCTGAGTCTAATGGAAGATGTCCATGGCAGGGAGGTTGAAATAAGTTGATCGTTAAGGTCCCTTAAAACCCAAGCTGTTCTGTAATACTTTGATGGCACATTGTCTTCGTTTGGAAGACAGGCGTCTGCTAAGGAAGGTGGAAACCTGCCTTAGAATAGAGGATATGACCCCTCTCCCTCCAAATTGTTATAATGTCAAAATCAAAGGCTCTCAGGCAGAGATATGGGAAAAGGAATAACAGTTCTTTACTCGTATCTATAACGAGGAAAACAAGCNGCGCTGGTGCGCGAGCTCAGCTCCTCGGTGATGGCGGACGGAGCTGAGGGCGAGGCGGCTGCACGGCGAGCGGAGCTGCAGCAGGGAATCTCAGGGCAGCAAACTGGGCAGCAGAGCTTGTCCACTCAAGCGGACGAACAAAAGGGTAGCAGAGACTCCAGCAAGGAAGGAAAAACCAGGCAGTGCTGAGCTCCCGCGGCGGCAGTGGAGGGAAAGAAGAAACAGCAGCTGTCTCCTCCAACAAGTCCTGGGAACAAGTGTGTCTCTGCCCACTGCCAGCCACCTTTTTCTTCTCTTGCCACACCTGGCTATGTTTTTAGTCTCTTAAGTGCGTCTTTTGTCCCTTAAGTACCCAGTCGTTATCTCTTAAGTACCCAGTCCTTAAAGTATCTCTAGCCACAGGATGGAAAAATTCCCAACCTCCAACACACATGGAGGACTTCAGGAAATTTTCCTAAAATGGTGGGTCAAAAATGGAGGAGTTTGGAGTGCAGACTAGCTTCTTGCACGTGTCTTCTGTGGGTGAAATGAGAGAGTGACTGAAGAAAAAATTGCTCTTGAAAACCATCCTGTGTGTGGAAAGAGCATGCCTGGTTGACAATGGTGGTGCAGTATAACCCTAACAGAAAGGGCAGAAGCAAAAGCTCAACAGAGTAGGAGCTAATCAGGTATTCTTCTGAAGGATAAAGTTCTGGAAAAATTACACTGGGTTAAAATATGCTTGAGCTGTAGAAAGCACCCAGTTAGGAACTGGAAGAAAATACGTAGTTGCCATATGTATAGTTTAATTCATAAAGAACTCATGGTGAACCACATGACCAGTTAGTTACCTCTGACCCTGGTCCTATGTTTGCAGAGATGCAGCCACTGAAGGCTGAGATAATGGTGGATGGGTTGCCATGTTGATTTATGCCTGCAGTTGTCAGGTTATTGTGATCAAGTTTCAATATGCTTTGGTTGTTTCACAAAGTTTTCTAACAATTCCAGACAAGCAATGTCTGAACTGGCTATGCCAGTGCAAAGCTCTTCCATCCATATGAGGGCCCTCAGGAAAGGTGAACGTGATTGTGCTTTAAACTGGGTCTGTTCCACTGCATTGTGCATTGAAGAGGGTGTTTGTACTCCAATTTAAAGAATTTTTTTTTTTTAAGTTTCCTTATTCTGATACCAAAATAGAGCCTAGAAAAGGAGGAGTTGTGTTTCGATCCAGCAAGTCGATAAAAAACAGTCAGGAAAAGAATTCCAAAGGATGTCCTTTTGTGAGAAGGCCTTTACACCCTTTAAAGAAATCAAACAATGTGTTCTTGAAGATTTGACATGTGAGAGCTTGCCCTTCTGTACTGCCTTCCAAGCATCTGCACAGGAGGAATAGAAAAGAGTAAGAACATAATTCTGGGTGAAAAGAAGAGTCTTTACCTTTCCATTTCTCTTCTCTGGCTTGATCTCACTGTGCGTAGTGGGAAAATTGACGGCTCCAGGCACTTGACCAACTGTGTTTACCGAACAGTGCTTAACCAGTTTGATAACGATTGCTAATTCTGAGTCAAACAGATTTATCTATGTAACTTAGTCTTTTTGAGTGCAATAACCTTTCTGCATGAGTTACTTTTCCAAGATGGTTGGTGAAATGAAGTTGGATGCCATTTCATTTGTACATCTGCTACTACTGTTTTTATTTACTTGAGCTGCTGAATTGTTGTGCAGCTTACAATACAGACAGTGTTTTATTGGGGGTTTGAAGAAGAAATGTCACATCTATGGAGATAAGCAGAGAAGAGGGAGCCAGTGGACATTTTTCCAAATTCACAAGGAAGAAATTGAATGATTTACACAACTTCAGAAGATGCATGTGCCAATGTACTGCCAGTGCAGAGCATGAATTTGCAGACTGGCCTTCTGAAACCTGCCCAGAGCCATTATTGCTTTCCAGTTTTGAAAGCTGTACGCTTGGAATAGAAGCACTTAAATAAATCTCCAATGCTTGTGATGATAGATGCCAAGGGAATTTCAATGGAGTTTGTGGTAACAACTGATTTTCACAAATCAACTGTGGCCTTGGAGTGCAACTTTGCCACCTAAAACATGGTTACCTGGAAAATGCTGGTAGTGGAACTTGCCATAATTTAGTATTTCTGACATGGGTATAGTCCAATTATGATGGGATTATTTTGGATATTTAAGCAAGAGAATGGGACATAATTCTCTTTTATGGGTCTGTTTTTCAAGTGATAAACTGAACTTCTGTACCATAAGAAAACCATATCTATACTAAAAAGCTTCCCAAAAGCCTACATGCCTCACAAAAATGGTAGACATTCTGTTTGAACAGAAGTGTTCTTGGTAAAAAAAGATTAGTAACTGGTAAAAGACCAGATACAGACTTATTTTAAGTGTTACAAAGGGATTTATTCCTGAGCTGGAATTGTCAAGAGGTATTACTTTGCTGCTGAGCAGTGAAGCATTGTATGACAAAATAGGCATGACAAAATGAACGATTTCTTATTCCAGCAGATTTGAAGCTCACCAGAAATATCAACCAGATTTTGAACTATTGTTGGAACTGCTAGAGAACAGTTGGTTAGATCTGGAAAGAGCTTATTTGACTGCTGGAGAGCAAGTCCAGGGAGGAGATATTGATGACCTACTCCCAACAACAAACATAAAGCAGTAGTGCATGGTGATTTCAAGAAGAACAGCGATGCTTTTGAAACTGACCCTTCTCCAGTGAAGTATGACCAGATGGCCATTATGGTAGCAGAAAAAGCTGATGGAATCTTTGAAAATGAACTTATGCAGAACATATTCTGATTTTTTTGGTAAATGTTGTTGTTCAAAGATGGAGCAAAGTGTTCAGTAGGATCTGTTCTCTGGGCACCAATGTGATTCAATGAGATCATATAGAAACCACACAAGGAAAGAGAGCTGTGGTTGCGGTGGTTTTACCCTGGCCAAATGCCAGGCACCCACAACATCTACTCACTTGCTCTCCCCTGCCACAGCTGGGAAGAGTAGAGAAAAATAATTAACACACACAGGGCTCATGAGTTGTGATAAGGAACTGGGAGAAGAGGCACTCAGGGCAAAACAGGCTGAACTTAAAGTTGCAAAGTGATTTATTGCTAACAGAGTCAGAGCAGTAAAGGAGAAGTGAAATAAAACCTTCAAAGACACCGTTTCTCTGCTCACCCCCCTCCCTCCTTCCCAGTAGCAGCACAGGGGGACAAGGCATAGGGAGCGGGGTGGGTAGGTCAGTTCTGCACCGAGATCTTCTTCCACTGCTCAGGGAGAGGAGTCTTTTCCTCGACATAGCTGTGGGTCCCAATCTCATGAGCAATAGCCTGCCCGAACCTGCTGCAATGTGAGCTGTCCCCACAGGCAAACAGTCCTTCCAAAACTGCTGCAGCGTGGGGTCCCTCATCCACAGGGTACATACTTCTGAGGCCAGGCCATTCCAACTTGGGAGCAAGGCCTTTCTCTCCACTGGGACTCCTGCTGGACCACAGCCTCCTCCAGGCATTCACCCGCTCCAGTGTAGGGCACCTCCCTATGGGCTGCAAGTGGATCTCAGCATCCCCCATGGGCCCCCATGGGCTGCAGGGGCACCTCCTGCTTCACCATGGGCCTCACCATGGCCTGCAGGGGATTCTTGGCTCTGAAGCACTCCCTACCCCTCCTTCTCCACTGACCTTGGTATCTCCATGTTGTTTTCCCCTCACATATTCTCACTTTCTCCTCCTCCTCTGGCTAAAAAGAAGTGCATGCACCCATTGTTTTGATTTCTTCTTAAATATGTTTTCACAGAGGTGTAACCAACATCTTGAACCAACATCACTGGCCAGGCGTGGCCAGTGGCATGTCCATCATCTTCTGAGCCATCAAAAATTGGCTCTGCTAGACATGGTGAAAGCTTTGACAAGCTTCACACAGGTGCCATCTTTGTGCCCCCCCGCCCCCAGCAACAACTGGCCAGGCAAAACCAACACATGTACAGACTACAGGTGCTGCTGAAAATGTCTTCTTGCCGTGTGGTTGGGATGAGGCTGCTGCAGAGAATAAATGGTGGTAACAGAACATTTTCACAGCTCATGGACCGTGCCTGGTTGTCAGCACTATGTGAAGATGAAGAAAATCCTGCAGAACTGGTAAAACTTTTAAAGTTTACAAGGGGATATCTATAAAAACTGCTGAGAGATGCAAAGTAGATCCAAGGCAAATAGTTTTTCAATAACATAACAGCAAGACCCACACCTAGGAACACTTTTTTTTTTTTTCAGTGGATCAATAAAGTCAAGCCTAAATGGATCCTTGAATAAAGAATATGAAAAAAATAAGCATATTAAAGAGAAAAGTTTTTGATGCTTATAAGGATTCCTATGTAACGTGCTGACCAAAGTGCACTGTGTGGAAGTTGAAAACTGTCTCAGAAGCAAGAAGAAGCAACGTGTGTTTAGTGACTCAGAAGATAACTGCAAGTCAGTTATAACCCACAAAATATTCAAAATATTGATTCTAAGGAGAAGAATGATGTGCACTATCATATCAACAGAGAATCTAAAAAGTAGAATTGTGATATTATAAATTTGACAAACAGTGGTTTCTTCAAAGAGGTTTACAGCCAATCTACATGCTTTCATTGACAAAACCCAAGTACTTACATTTTTAACATTTGAAAAATTACTTTTGCTTCTAGTTCCTTAATTGCTGTAGGAATCTTGGTTTGATAATACATATGAAAAGTATTATAATACAAAATAGATTTGTCAACATTTAGGAAAGTACTGCTGCTAAGAATATAATCACATGTACTAAGCTACCAATGAGCAAAGATTGTTATAATTACTGTGAACCTATAGACAGAGACATCTGAAAAATAAAATCAAGGACAAAATCTCAGGTAAAAATAATAATATATTAATTTCTGTGTTTCCTTGACTTTTAGAAGAACTTGGGGTAATCCAGCAAGTTCTCATGGCTTATTGTGAGACATTGATGGTAAGACGGTTACAGACTAGAGCTGGATAAAATTTTTAGTGAAGCGACAAGGTATTGCTGGCTAGAGTTGAAGTAAAATAAAAATCAGGTAAGACTTTGATCAAAGGAAAAATACTGTGTTGTGCAACTAGAATAATTTTGTATGACTTGGGATAAAACATTTTTTTTTATATTGCTATTATTTTGTAAAATGTTTTACTTCTGCTGTCAAATATTATTAGCTTTTTAAAAAAGAGTATGCAGCTTTACAATGAAGATCCAAACTTTTAATGAGAGAATGGTATGGGAAGGGTTTCCTCAGGTTTTTCTCTCCCTATTGTTTCCCTCTCTCTCCCCTGAAGTGATGAAACGCAGAACAGGAGACAGCAGCTGTGGCAGTCAGTCGATAGGAAACCCTTCACCCGCCTCTTCTGCTGAAGGCAATTCTTTGTCGCCTTTGATCACAGGGAGGAAGTGGCCAGAAAAAAAGTTGAGCCCTGCCTGTATGTGGCTGAGGTGGTGGTCTGCAGTGTTCCTACAAGTTCTTTGATTTCTAGGTGAGGTGTCTCCCTTTTGTGCCTCCTCTGCCTGCCTGCTCTGGCCTCCCTGGTGAATACCACCTTTGTTGCCACATGTTAGAGATGCTTCACCTTCTTGTCAGAGAGAAACACTAACAGGAATGAGCTTGAGGTCTGCAGAAGGGCATGTTCAAATGAAGAGTGCTGACAGCTGGCCTGCTGGGCAGTGAGGGGAGCATGGTTGGGCCCTGCTGGAGCAGTTGGAGCAGGCAGTGCATTGGGGTTGCATGAGCAGGCTGGGGCCTCTGCCAAACTCCCACTGTGGCCAGGCACAGCAAACCCTATTGGTCAGTCAGGCAGACTGATGGGGTGAGGTGTGTCTGCTGTTTTACAGTGGGGTTATACGCCTAATAGTGTTCTGGGGTCTTTTCTGCAGTGATGCGGTGATGTCCTTGACAGGTGGCCATCATTAAAGTGTGGAGAGTTGTGGTGCTTGAGAGGACAGATCCCTGAAGTGACAACATAAGGATATATATCCTTCCCTGGATATGTGCTTCTGTTTTATGAAGCCACAAGAAATAATTTTCTTCCTTTCACAGAATCACAGAATTATTTAGGCTGGAAAAGACCTCCAAGACCATTGAACCCACACTTTGACCAATCACCACCTTATCAACTAGGCCATAGCAGTAAATGCCGTGTGCAGTTGTTTCTCAAACACCTCGAGGGATGGTCATTACACCACCTCTCTGGACAGTCCACCCAGGAGCTTAATAATGCTTACTGTGAAGAAATTCTTTCTGTTGTCCAACCTGAACATCCCCTAGCACAGCCTGAGGTTATGTCCTCTCATTCTGTGACAAGACGCCTGGGAGAAGAAGTCCTCACCTGGCAACAACCTTCTTTTAGGTGGTTGTAGAGGATAATAGGGTCACCTTGAGTGTCTTTTTCTCCAGGTTAAACAACCCCAGCTCCCTCAACTGCTCCTCATAGGACTGACTTTCTAGGCACTTAACCAATTTTGTTGCCCTTCTCTGGACTTGTTCCAACACCTCAATTTATTTCTGAAAGTGAAGGGCCTGGAACTGGACACAGGATTCAAGGTGTGCCTCATGAATGCTGAATACAGGAGGTGAATCATTGCTCTAGTTTTGCAACTTTAATATAGGCCAGGATGCCATTAGCCTTCTTGGCCACCTAAGCACACATTGGCTCACGTGCAGCTGGTTGTTGACCAGCATCCCCAGATTCTTTTCCACCTGGCAGCTTTCCATCCACTCTTCCCCCAGCCTGTAGCGCTGCGTGGAGTTGTTGTGACTCAAGTATTGGAGGCACACTTGGCCTTGTTGAACCTCATCCAACTGTCCTCAGCCCATTGATTCAACCTCTGCAGGGCCTTCCTACCCTCTAGCTAATCAACACTCCCACCTAACGTTTTGTCATCTCTGAACTAACTGAGGGGACACTTGATCACCTCATCTTGGTCATCAATAAAGGTATTAAACAGGACTTTGTAAAGAGATAAGTCAAAAGTATGTCCTTTTTTTTTTTTTTTTTGCCAGATCAAACTAACTCTCCAAGGCCTGCTGGATGAATTGGGGTGAAAAAAAACCTAAATAAGGCTCCCAGGCTTGCTATGGTCTCCAGACACAGAAAGACAGACAAGTCTGGACGTGAATAAAAGGATTCCTGCTCACTGTGCATCTCAAAGGTCAGCACTACACTACACTATTCCCTCCTGCCTTTAGGTGGTCAAATAGTTCATACAAACCCAGGAGACAGGCCAGAAGCAGATGATTTAGATCTGGAGCTAAGTTTCAAAAGCTTAAAAGATCAACTTTTTAAAGGAGATCTGGGCTTAAGTTTCAGCTTATTAAGAAAATAAAGTTCAGCCGCAAAACTCCACATGGAGATCCATTTCACAGCTTCAAATGTGGGCAGTGGGAAACAGTTTTGGTGTCAGATTTTGTCTCTTTTTAATTCTAGCAAAACTGGATTTTGTTTTTATTTTAGTTCTGCAGAAGGAAATTTAAAATGCCACTGAACTAGTTGGCACAACAGTGCTGCAGTTTCCAAAGTCACTTCTGAGGTCATCTGCCCAATGCAGTGTTGCACAGAGTTCCAGGTAAAACACCAGTACATTGCTCCTCATGAAATTCCTTATCAGACCATTAAATGTTTGGAGAGGAATGCATAGGCAGCTGATTCATGGATAACTGAAAATCAGTTTGTCAGCAGATCTTTAAAATTCCAAGACATACTCTTCTTCAGAAGAGCTTTAGGGTCAAGATGGAAAATGAAGGTGGAAACCAAATTAATCCTGTGTTATACTTAGTGTGGCTAGTTAGACTTGTCTTCTGCCTTTCTACTTGCAGGCTGAGGTCTGCACCTTCCCTCACTCTCCTCATACAAACAGGGCACCTACATAAATACTTTCCTTTCTGAACAGCCATCCCAAAGGAGGGCATCTATGTGCAAACTCCTTATGTGGTGGTTTCTGGTAGCTTTCTTTTTGTGTAGATCTTCTGACTAATTTATTCATACATTTAATTTCTCTGTGGAGCATTTGGGCCATTTCCTTAAGTGGTGTAAATCATGCTGATGCCATTAGCAATATTGACTTCAGCAAAACTCTTCTGATTTATAGCAGCTGAAGATCTGGACCCCTGTTAAAAACAGAGTTTTCTCAGCTCTGAATTCCTGGACATGATTGTAACCTATTGCTTAGAAACAGATATAGCTGAAATAAATAAATACATGCATAAAGGCAAGAATATTATAGGATGTGGCTCTGTTTCTGTGGAAACCTGATCTTTTTCTTATCCAGTTCTTTTTTTCTCTGTTAGCTAATTTAACCTCTCTATCTGTCTATTAAAACTCCTCCTCATTAAGCACAAGGTTGCAAGGTTTTTGCAAGAAAAATGTGGGCAGGGAAATATCAGCTTTTGCATCTGTTTGGTGAATTTAAAGAAAAAGACATCTGAGCTGTAAGGGAAAAATGTGGAGGAGGGTGAAGGTAGCAAGAAATGTAATCATATTAAAAATACAAATATGAATCAGTTTGGATAATCAGTCTGTAAATCGGTAGCAGCCATGCTACCCATAAAATCTGTATCTTTTTTTTCCTGTATTTGTTCCACTCCACATTACATTAAGAGATGCTCTGTCACTTAGGTGTACAACAGGGCACAGCTTGGAGTAATAGGACACAATATTAGTTACATAATGGTATGTGACCAATAACATTTAAAACCAGAATTTGCTGGCTCACTGGTTTGGTGGGTTGGTGTTGGAGAGGGAGCTGGATATGGTGGCATCTCTCTGTCTCTTTCTTGTTTTCATTTCTGAGTTGCTTTCTCAGCCGTCATGACAGGGCTTTCACATTGTGAACTGCCAATAAAGGATTCAATTCTTTTCTGAAAGCCTCCTGCTAATTAATTTGTACTTTGAAATGCACTTTAATGACAATGGAGGCTTCTGAGCTGTTCTTGAGCACTTTCTATGAGGCTAAGTTGCTCTTTCTGTCATAATTTTGCACATAGCTTTTGTCCTGTCCGCACTCCGGGCCATATTGCAGTGGTTTTTTTTAATGTGGTGATTTGACACAGCATTGGAAGCAGTAACATTGTTATTCTCTCTCTCTCTGTTTTGTGATTGCTGAATAATGTAGTGTACTTCAGTGGCAAGGTGCTGAACATCCACGGAGGACAGAAGTGCAAGTGCCAAAGTGAAGATTACAGAAGATTGCAGAAACATTCTGCATTTTTGTTACCCATGGCAGCTAGTATTTTTAAAGCACATCTTGTGCAAATATCGTGTTGCAGTAAGCTCCAGGCTGATCCTGATCTCAGCATAGTCTTGCTGGTCTTGTCAAAGCTGTGATTTCTTCTCTGTAGAGAAGGGTTAAGCAGTTTGACCATAAGTGAGATCAGAGGGCATGATAGCTCCAGTGGGGTGAAAATGCTTTTGTTTTTTATTTTCTGAAAGAACATTAGACAAGTTTATGTGCTGTATGGAAATAATATTCATAGTGAATTTTTATGATGCTACTTGTATATCTGAGAGAAAGACTTCGGTGCAAGAAACACTGTCTTCCTTTCCCCTAATATTCGTCTCCCATCAACTGTAATGCCTCCTTTATTCTGTCTGGTTTCAGGACATGACTTCCAGGGAAGTTTAAGCCAGTCATGTCTGAAAATGCACTTGGGAGTGGAGTGGATCAAACAACCGGCTTCCTTTACAGACCATCATGCTTATACTGCCTCCCCTGACAGCGAGGAAGTGCAGCTGATTTCTCTTCCACATTACTGCTGCTGCTCTCTTGCCTTGGGCATCATCTCTTCCTGTGTCCTGTGAGCCTGGTTGCCAGGAGGGAGCCAAGGCCAAACAGCAAGATATGGCCACATTTCTGACTCGCTCAAGGAGCAGTTGTGAGACTGGTTTATGTGTTGTGAAGGTGTTAATCAGGCCTGTAAGTGAGGACCTCAGCTGCGATACAGCCACTTCTCTCACCCAAAGTATTCAGCAGAGCTTTGTGTCAGAGAAGTGAGATGTAAAACTAACTGAGCATGTTGTGTTCATTCTGGGTTTGTTGCATGTGCTTTGCAGCCTGGAGGACTCATTTGAAGCAACCAGGCTGGATTTTCAGAAAATCTTCTGTCCTGTGGCTCAGTCACTGGTCTCTTATCAGGGTGTTCAGCCCTGACAAGGTGTTAACATCTGATTATGCCTGAATTAAGGTGTAAATGAGACCATATGCAAAAGTCAATAGCACAAATTTTATTTAGCAATAAATGTGAGGTAGAGAGAAAGAAAGAAACAGAAAAGGGGAGGGGGTAGAGAGAAGGGGAGAGAGATCAAGAAGAAGATAGTCACCACCCATGGATCCAGCTGCCTCCTGTTGGTCCTTTTTCACCCTGGGCTTCTTGGTGGTGGGAAGTCCTGGGATTGTTCAAAACTTTTCACTATATATACATTTTTACAAACAGAGGAATTAATGTTCATTGGCTACAAAGTTCTCTTATTCTCTTGGTTGAATGATTCCCTTGCTTCTAGTGCTGGTTAGTCCCACATTCAGTCTTTTTCTTCTTTTGAGTTGCTGGGTTGTGAGTTGGTACCAGAGTTACCTTTTATCCAGTCCAAGCTGACTTCAGCACAGTTGCTGAGAAGGATTTCCTTGTGGATTCTTCATGTCCTTTTGCAGTGATACATTCTTCTCCCCCAACTTTGTTTACCTCCCCCTAGGCCTGAGATGACACTTGGATAATAACCTGGGGTGATCTTTGTTTGACCAGAGGCAGGGGTACGAGCAAGTTGCTGTCCCTCACGGCTTGCCACAGTGGCAATCCTTGTCTGGATGCATTACGCAGGGTGTGCCAGCCAGACCTCACCAAGCCCCGAGCCAGTGCCATTCTGTTGCTCCATTCTGTGCTCCTCTAATGGCAAAATCCTTCTGTGGTAACAATGTTTGAGACAGGCAACTGTGATCTTCAGGTCCTTACACCACCTGGTGGCTCAAGCATTGTTTTCCAGGGACTTTTCTCCAGTTCACAGGTTGTCCACATGGGGTGGTGAAGATAGTGGACAGTAGGAGAAAAGACAGAAACACCAGAAGCAATAAAACGAGTAATCATGCAGCTATCAATAGCTATCCCAATAGTTAAAAATGCAAATCCAATTGCAATTATCAACCCAAAGCTTATTAGCCACTGCCCTCACTCTGTGAGTCCCAAAGATTGGAGTGCTCTTTAATGGCTAGTGGGTGGGAGGAATTCCACAATACTGTGCTGGATGGATGTGGAACCAATATGTCTTGAAGTTAGCCATAGAATTACATGGCAGGTTTTGATTTTTAAGTCCCATAGAGGGGTATCCCCAAGAGATTATGTATTAAAATGAACATTTGCTTGGTCAGCGAGGTCTCAAGGGAATCTTCAGGTCCTGTAGTACAATTGCACCTTTGCACACTGGAACAAGTGTGAATGGGTTTGTTGAGGAGATGCATTCACATACTTCAAAGGCTTTAAAATAGGATTCTTTCTCAACCAGATCTACAGAAGAATTTTACAGCTGATGTTTCTGTCCCACTGGGTAATGAAAAATTAACTTTTAGTGTACAAAATTCTCATACAAAATACAAAAAAATGTTCTCACACAAAAGGGTCTGATCTTCAGAGTCATTCAGTTCCCATGGAGATACTGATTTAATCCAATATGTATCACTTCCTCTAATTATGCCTTGGATAAATATGGTGGAAGCAGGGACTGGGATGGGGGAATTCCCATGGGAAACATCATACACGTTACTACTCTTGATTTAGAGTCTTTTCTTTACCTAGGATAATGTGTCCTCTGGTAATTCTAGGATGCCTTTGCTCTTGCACAAGACTTCTCTTGCAAAAGAAAGAGCGATCTTGAGATATTGCTACAAGAGTGTTCTGTATCATCAGCAAAGTGCCCAATTACAGACTCACAGATAAAAGGGCCAGCAGGAACCATTTATCTTGCCTGAGCTCTTGCATACACAGAATATAGGATTTCACTCACTAATCCCTGCATCAAGCCCATAATTTCTGTTTGAGTTAGACTATCTTTTCTGCATGCCCTGCATTTGTGCTTTATTTCCCGTTGTGGGATTGTCTCATGTGCTATGGGTGTGCCTCTAGAGGAGAGCAGCTACAAAGCCCTCTTCCCCCTCCCTTCAGGTAGTCCTCATAGTGCTGTGGGCTTGAGGGTGGGAAGCAACTCCCTGGGGGTCAGAGGACTGTGGACCTCTGGTCTGTGGTGCAGGGGTCTAGGCAGGTACTCTGGGGTGGTGCTGGGAATGCAGGAGTTGCTGCAGTTGCACAAAGATGGGAAGCCACGGTTGTGGAGGGAGTGGAAATCTACTTGAAGTAGTGTGGTCCATCAGGAACTAGACTGAGCTGTCAAATGCATGTCACGTAACCACTGATCACCCACCAGGTCATTGTAGAGCTTGAGGGGGTTTATGAGGACAGCTCTGGAATTTGATTCTTGTTTTTTTGTTTTCTGTCATTCTACTTCTTACGGTGAAGATTTTTTTTTATTAAATGTTTACCTGTTTACAGTTCAAGTATGCATTCAGATGCACACTATAGTAAAGCAGCTCTGAATATTGAACTAGTAATTCTACTGAAACACGTCTGAGACGACAGCTCACATGAATATCAGAAAACAACAGGTATATTTAACTCAGTAGTCACTTGGATAAACTGATAAGGAAAATATGCCTCTTTAATCTGATGTCTATCAAGAGCCTACTTCAGGCTCCTAGATCTGGTTTCAGGTCTGTCTTTGTTCCAAATCAAACCTTTATATTTAAGCGTCTTAGTTCAGCCTTGGTATTAACCAAAATGGTGATTACCATCTTTCCTGGAGCATGGGAGTTCCTTCCTTTGTTGTCTATTGCTCCCTACTTTCTTCTGGTGATACCAGCTCATCCCTGGGAGGAGGAGTGTTTGCTGTGGGGAAAATCAGCAGAGGAGTTAGATCAAGATAAAATATAGGGGAAAAAATGGTGAATTTCAGTTTTAATAAGCAAGGAACTGCTGTGGATATTTCAGCTGTCCTGGTTCAGCAGCAGTACTTCACCCCAGCCACTCAGACTACCAAGGGTCTTAGTGGAGCCTTAGTGGATAGGATGCAGGTAGCTGACCTCCTTTGTTCTTAGTGAACAGTGTTACATGCTTGGTAGGATTTCTTCTGCATTCTAGACAGCTCTAGGTATGCCCATTGGGCCAGCATAAGCTTTTAGCAAGCTGTGGTGTGGCTCAGGCTGATAGCAGATGGGATCACAAGATGCGGTGTTGGAAGACAGAAGGCTGTGAACCGGGTGGCTTTGTTGGAGCCGGACTCTGGCAGGAGACTAGATCACCATGCTGTTTGCTGAAATTCTGAATAACATTCCTTGTGCCCATTGTTAAAAGCATTTTCCTAACTGGTCCCAAATCAGAGGTGTATTGATTAAGGCAAATGTGGATAAGAATAAATCTACATTTAACAGTTGAGGTAGAGAACAAGGTAGAATGTGCTATTCTTTGCTTTTGCTAACATCTTTTAAATTTACACTGCCTACAAAACAGCCTTGTGTGCTTCTGGCAGTCTCTTTTCTCCACTAACTCCAGTGCACCTGAGTCTGTTTCTTGCCAACCTCATGAAATCCAGGGAATACTTGACTCTGGATCTGCGTTAATACCACATTTTGTTTCTGTAGCTGGTATTTGCCAGATGCTTCATCTTTAACAGCTATTGTTGCAGGAGCGTTGCCAGCTACCATAACTCTTGCGGGGCTAGTAACACTTAAGGTCTTTTTTTATTTCTTTTTTATTTCTGCATTGTGTATCTCTTTGAAGAAGATTTTTTTTTTTTCAGAAATAACCTCTTCTATTCTAAAGGTGTGAAAGAAGTTTTAAAATATGAACCTTAAGGCTGAAAACCACATTTTAAGAAATGTCGCATAAAATTTCATCAGACCAGAGGATGTGATTAATGGCTTCTGAATACTCTGTATCCACACTGACTTCAACTTTTCATAGGTAGTCTTTTACTTTTTTTCACTTTTTTTCCCCTGGCAGTCTTCTATGTTGCCTTTTGCCTCTCCTCTTTTATTTATTTCTTTGGTTTTATTTTCTTTTTTTCTTTTTTTTTTGGTTTGGTTTGGTTTGGTGTTTTTTTGGTTTTCTTGCACAGTGCCAAGAGAGAGAAAAGAAGAGCTCTAATATTTGGCACCTACTGGAATATGTTATCAAATTTTAAAAAATTAGCACCACAATAGCTACATTATAACATAAACGTGAGAGTTCTGTGTTGTGTTAACTTCATTATAATTACTCCAGGCGGAGTTAATTATGTTAAGTGTGCCAAAAATTTGTGGTTTCAAATGACTAAGCAAACCTTTAATTGACAAATGGAAATAAATATCCTCTGTCCTTCAACATCCCCCATTTAGGAGAGAAACTTCTGCCACTCATCTTTGAAATCTCTGCAATAGTTGGTAGCTTGGCACTGAATTACCCGATTTTGCTGGCACATGTAATAAACCTGTCTCTCCATAGCAACAAGAGATGATCATGGTAAAAAGTTGCAGCTAAGCCATATATGTGCATTTTATTCTGCTGCTCCCTATTCAGTTTGCCTTAAATGACTTTTCCTTGCATGGTAAGTATAAAGCTACCACATAGACTTTTAGGGAGGAATAGCACCAAGACAAATATTTAAGCATTACAAAATAGACGTGAATTTAGCAGTTATCCTTCCCAAACATTGCCTTGAACCGTGCAAGAAGGACTACGGGAAATGACCATTTCTCAGTGGAAAGCAGTTGGAGTAATGTACCAGGTTAAATTTCTTTGCAGTTCTTTCAAAATCCTGATCTTGCTTCTTGCTGCAAAGTTCTTTCTAAGCACCTACTAAATTCACTGGGATCTGCTTTCTTATTCCCATTTTAACAGGAAGATGTGATCATGGACTTAGTTAAATAGAAGACAAAGGTCATGAATGCAGGAAGAAAAGGGAAAGGTGGGATGGCAGCAATAGTCCACTCACTTTGGCCAGTAAAGCACAAACCTCTTAGTTTTATTCTAAAAATGACAAATGCTTTCAGTAAATCTTGAGTTATTTGATGATGTCATTCACTGTTTTCATTAAGTTGCTTTAAAGCTTTCTTCCTGAATGCCTAGTGTCAGTAGGATATAACCTCTGGCCTGTGGACCCTATCCAGTTTACAGATCCCGTGGCTCCATCCCAGTCAAAGCCTTTCCAGATGATCTTCAGTGCCTTCCCTTCTTGACTTGAAATAATTCATCCATAATTCAGCATTCCAACAAGTCAGACCTGTGTATGATTGTACCAAGACTGTGGATCCGTTCCCATCAGATATGGAAAACATAAGGCTTTGCATCACCTCACATCCTAGCAGAAGGCTGGCTATTATGCAGAATAACAACAAAAAGAGAGTCTTTGTCACAAAGGGCTTCATATGCAGACACAGAAGAGCAGCAGTGAGCAGAGCTGGCTCTACCAGGCAGTAAGAGACATTACTGTTCAGGAAGGCGGGCAGTCATCCCAGCCCACCTACCACGTTTGTATATCTCTGTGTATGACTATAAAGCACAGCTTTCTATCCTGCACAGTCATGCCTAAAGTAGTGGGGTTGTGGCATATGAAGTGTGACTGTATGTTGATAAAAATGTATTTTAAAGGGGCCTCTATCCCCTCAGTATATTTCTCAAAAGACCTTTAGCTCTCTGTGGAACATCCTCTGCTCCCTTGTACCTGAGATTTTGTAATCACAGCTTTAAATCTGCAGCAGGCAAATTTTAAAAGCAGATACACCATCTCAGCTGCCAAGAGACTGTACTATAATCATGCAGATCCTTATACCCTACACAACGGTGTAGCCCATCTAATTTTTCCTTAATGATTGCTTTCTAACATAAAGATTCTTCCCTCTCAAATTGACTCGCTCTACAGCCAAAAATAAGCATTCGAGTGGAGACTGAGAGTGATGAAGAAGCATCTGACCTCCTGTTGTAGTCACATCTCTTCTCAGAGGAGGGCTAGGAAAGGTCACGAGGAGCACAGGGCTACTAATGAGTGGCTTGAGGAGACTGGCCATACAGCTGAGTCACCTTTTCTTTCCCAGTTTGCAATATTTTGCCCTCAGAATGTCCTCTGCTTCAGGAATTTAATAAAAACACAAATTAAGTTGTCTCAGTCATATAAAAAAAAATCTGGGTATTTATTGACACCAACTGATCTGCAAAACATAGTTAATATCTTTTCCTGCTTTCTTTCAATGTATCTGCAGCTTCAGTAGATCCAACATAAGACACAGTAACAAACTGTGGGGAACTGAATTATGATTAAGCTTGTAATAATAGCAGAGACATCTGTCAGTTTTGAGCAACAGGTTTGCCAGCCCCCCCAGCTTCTTCTTCTGAAGGAGAATTATGTGAAACGAAGGAGGATGAGGTAATGACAATTGTCTCTAACCCTAGACAAGAAGGTAAAGCACTACTCTGATTAGCAGCAACACAGAATGAGATGCTGTCGTACGCCATAGCAGTTGTGTGTAGATTCATATCCAGAGTAAAGTCAGGAGCATATTTATTATTTCAGGTTTATTTGTTTTAGTTGCATAAAAATAAAGCTTATTTTTCTTTTTCATAATATGATATTAATAATCTGTTTTGATGTGGAATAGCTGTATATGGTTGTAGACATCATAAAGAATCCAGTTGAGACAGCACTGCCAATGTAGACAATGAAATTGCTCAGATATACAAAGTTAGGCTTGAACACTGCTGTGGATCAAGATCCAATCATGTTAAATTTTTTTTTGGTGTTCAATTTTACCTGTTCTTAAATCACACAACAGTATAGATGTAAAAGAAACCAATATTTTCCTCTGAAGAAGTAATTTCACTTAAGCTATAAAATAATTAGAAGTTTGAAGCAATTATAACGCCAACCAGTCTTTCAGAAATACTATCTCCACGCCAAATACTTTCTTGCACAAATATACCCTGAGCTGGGTTACCTTTACACCCTGAACACTTTACATTATTCTTGATCAGAACACTGAAAATGTTTCACTAGCCCATCACTGTGCTCAGAATGCTCCAACAACTACATTTTATTAATCTCTTTTCGTATTAAAAATTGCTGTTCTGGTAATTTCCTGCATTTAAAAAAAAGAAATCCTTTCCTATATAACAAGCTCTATGCATTCTGTCACATAGTCAACATTACTGCTGATGGACAGCTTAGGCTCTTTCTTTCAAGCTAATGATTTCATTGTCTGAAGCTCATGCTGGTATTTGAGACATATTTTCAAGTTTGAAATCCCAAAATGCCAGAAATATGAAGTGAATGTGGCCATGACAATTCTTTTCAAAATAATTGGCAGAAAAGGAACAAAATGGAAAAGAGAAGCATATATAGCTATAGATGTAAAAAAAAAAAAAAAAAAAACCAACAAAAACTTTTAAACCCAAATGCCTTAAGAAATAGTTAAGGAGTTTCTCCTTTAACTTAAAGCAATGATGAAGAAAGACGATGCTGCAGCACAGAGAGCCAGAGAGAGGTGAAAATGGTGCTGCTTAATGCACAGTCGTGCCCTGGATTTTATGCGCACATATCCCCAACACCTCACAAAAGACAAGAATACATCAGTGGCTCCAGAGCAGTTTTGCTGTCAAAGCATGAGTGCAGGCAGCAGGGAGAGGCTTTTCTAGAAAGGCAAGTCCAAAAATCATTCTGCTTCTCTCTTCCGCTGCTGTGGTTTTTTAAAAAGCCTCTCTGGAAACCTCTTTTATTGGTAGGAAAAGCAAACTGAACAAAGACTGGGATTTTTCCTTGCAAGGCTGCAGATAGAGGCCATGCGTGCAGGGCACAGGAGCCCAGGCTGACCCATAAACAAGCTATTAAGGTACTAAGCCTTCCATGTCTGGTTATTGCAGTGCTGGAATGATGGACTGATATTAGTGCTATTCCTTGAAGACTGATTTAGGTTTCAAAAGCCTCATCATTTCACACAGGACAGGTCAAGCTTTATAAATGCCAGTTTTCTGGCACAACTAATTTCCTGGATCCCCTTACTTGCTCAGAGCCCAGCTCCACTTTCTGGTAAGGCTGTTACCCTGGATTTAAACAAGGCTGCTTCCAGAGCCATTTGCAGATTCAGGCTCAAGAAACTGATGCTGTTGGGTTTTCGTTGCAATTAGAAGTACTGGGAATTAAGTGCTTTATTCTTCTAAAGGGCAATCCAAAGGTGAAAATAGAAAAAAAAACCCCGTAACTGAGGCATAAAAGTCTACCTCCAAGTCTTCTATCTCTGACCTGCAAAACAATGTGGTTGTTACATGAATTTTGTATGGAAGCACAGAGCATCTTCTTGTCAAGTGGTACATGCATCCACTGCCCTATAAGACAGGAGACATTTCTCTCATTTCCCCAGTATGTGAGAGGACCTAGACATGCAAATTCAGGGGGTGAAAATGTCTTCTGATGAGTGGTTTTCTGTCTCAGGGTTCATCTGCAGCCTGATTGTAAGTACAATTGCAGTCCTGCCTCTTTTTTCCTCCTTTCTTCTTTGTGTATGTGCATATGCAGCCTTGCTTTCATTAAATACAGATCTCCTTGATGTTTATGCAGGGTACATGTTCTTTTCTAGCAAATCACTTGCAATGGAATATGCCGAACTTCCCAAAGCAAATACAAGCTGCCTGCTACATATCCCCTAGAACATAACATAGAAGCCAAATCTCATCTCAGTCCTTTCCTTGGGAACGATTAATGCTCACTCATCTGAGTCCAACTTTCTAGAGCTCATGTTACAATGTTCCTACCCAATTATGCTTAAAGCACAGTGGTATATGGCGTTTCTATATAAGGAACATACTAATGTGTTTTATCACCCAACACATGGTAAAAGTGTTTCATTTCCCAGGAGAAACGGTCTGCGTGTGTGGGAGTTCCAGCTGCACAAGTCCAATTGCATATATTTGCTGCAGCAAGCTTCACTTTTCTGAAAGTGAAGTGAAACCAACTCCAATAATATAATTTTTTTTCCTGCTTTAAAGGAAAAAAAAAGGACCAAGTCTTGGGAGAGGACTAAGGAAAAATTATTAACAACACGCAAGTACTTACTAAAGGGAGAGAAAGCAGAAATTGAGTTAAAGGAATGAACTGGCCTCCTTATGTTTTGATATTGCTCACAGGGTAAGACAAGGGCAGATGTGTGTAGTTTTGCCATGGGCTTTGATGGATGTGGGTATCTGAGGTAAACCAGTGCAACCAGATTATCCTTTATGGTGTGCACTATGAAGCATCACTCTGGGGCTATGATGAAAGCAGTGGCTGCAGCAGGGGGAGCAGCTGTTGGGGAAGGGTGTTATTGCCATGCTCTGTGCCAGCCTGCTTGCCCATTTGTCAGCTCCTCAGCTTTGTCTTGCTCTGTGCACTTCCCAAAACAGAGCCCCAGACAGCAGTTAGACAGCATAGAAAAATGCACATCTAAAATAAGCACAGAATTGCAATAAAATCCCCCAATATGTGTTTCCCAGCTCTTTCCAAATGCTGATAGACTTTCCCTTACCAATATTTCTTGTTTAAAAGAGACGTGTTCTGCAGTGTCCAGACATCAGTGCTGAAGAGATGCAGCCTTTTCTGTCTGTCAGCAACTACTTGCTGCTACTCACCATGATCTACAAAAGGCCTGCCTAACCTTATGTTGTAAAACCCACAAAATTATTAGGAGACTGTTCAAAATAGACTGTGCAGTGCTTATGGAACTGGGAGGGAGCTATTTTATGACTGCGCTGCTGTGGGTGTAGGTCCATGTGCCTTTTCCATAATTGCTGTTTAACTATTTGGGGTTTTGTCTTTGAATGGATGAGTTCAGTGCAACAAAGCAGGGGGAATTATTGGAAAATCAAACGAAAAAGCAACAAAAAAGCTTTAGGAAAGAACATTTGTTTGGTGGGGAGAAATGGGGGAAAAAGGAGACATGATGAACCATGATGTAGGTGATATTCCCAGGGCTTCCTCCCAAGCCATTGTCAGGATTGGCAATGCTGCCAACGAGGTCATTAACTGGTTAAACAAACTTCTGCAAAAAAGGAAAGAAGGATGGCTGATCCATACAGGACATATGAGCCTGTGTTTTTAGCAGGGTTAGTTGAGAGCCCTTCGAACTGCCTGCCCCACACCACACACCACAGCTGCATTCCCAGATGTGTTCAGGGGTAACGGGCAGGTTTGCATCCATTCCCATCCTACTTGGCCTCGGGGAGGATGCCTCTGTGTTTGTTGTGCAGAGGAGTCAATTTGTACTTAGTGCAGGTCTCTGGGTCTTATACCTAGAGAGACTTGAGGCATAGACTCATGAGTACTTGTTAATTCAGGTGCAGCTGGAATTTGCTCAGCAGCATTGTTGGATTTTTGGGGCTGCACCATGTGTAAAGCCTGTTCCTGGACCCCTGTGCCTCTTGTTTGCCCTCACAGAGCTGCCTAGAGCTGGTCTGAAATGAGCACTTGGCTCTTCACGGGGAGCAGAGATAGCCAGCAATAGTTTTTTCAAAGCAAAACAGTCTTTCTAAAGCAAATCAGCATTTCTTGGATGAGTGCATTGCTTAGGTAGGGGCTCTGCTCCACAACATCCTTCTTGGGCAAAGAGCAACACATCTGCTCAAGCTGACTTTGTCAAACCTGGAAAACATTTATCAATGTCTGTCTCACTTACACTTATCCATCACATCTCTGCCTCACCTGCTGCTAGCCTCACAGAACCCCTCTGGCCAGGCTGAGCTCCATTTTGGAATGCAGTGCTCAGAGAGAGTATCGCTTCCACATTTCTCTTCAGAGAAGCTGTTCATCCTTCTCTGCTCAGTTCCAGATGGCTCATTTACCTCCAGTTCAGATAAATGAAGGCAAATGTCCCATTTTTCTTCCACAGGACTTCTTGCCTTTCAACTTCATGTTTAACCCATTCCCCTTATGGACAAAATGCAGTCTGTTGAACCACACAACTTGAAAATTAAAGTATTTGAAAATATTCTGACATTCATTACTCGGAAGAAAATTGAGCTTTAAGACCACTTTAGTAACTAATTGTTTTGATCCTGACACTTTAATTTGTAGCAAATATTCCCCTGTCAGGATCATGCCATACCCCTGGTCTTTAAATCCAGCACCTTTCACAAGTTTTTCCATCTCCTTCATTTTTGCATCCCTCCCAGTCTGCCTACAACAATCACTTCAATTTCTAGTCCTTTCCACATGACAACCCTTTAAATCAGTGCTTCCTTAGCCTTTTGCACAGCTCCTTGTATGTCTCCCTGTTCCTGCAATCCTTCCCAAAACACCTCTTGGCCCCTTTCCTGAGTAAGAGTCCCTGTTCCTGCCATATTGCCCTCCATATGGCCACACCAATATAGCTAGTCACAAGGGCTTGGCAGTGAGTGTAATCCACTGGGAGATGTGGTTCTGATGTTAAAATGTATCCTGAGCCATTTGCATGGGTATTTTAGTTTAGTTCAGTTTAGTTTTCCATCAGAAAGAAAAACAATCAGGTGAAAAAAGAGGTTTTGCACTATGCTTTTTTGCTGATAGTAGAGAATTTAGAAAGGCTAAAGTAAAGGTACAGACCTTCAGCTTTGAGACAAAGTCATTTTTTCAGAGCATGGATGTGTAATTTTCATTCACTGATGGCTGAAACTAGTTTTGGTTTTGACACGTTCAAAATAAAACAAAGTTTGAAATATCCACATTTCCTTTCATAATGAAACTTCTTTCATATTCTCAATACTCCTGCTTCCTACTTCTTTTAGAAGCACCCATTTTAGGTTGGAGTATTCTGAGATGTACTTCTACATAATTTTTTGTGGTGACTTTCTTCTCACTCAGTCATGCTGCAACCACCCGATTTACTGTTACAGAACCACAGCTGGAGTGGCACAAACTGTGTCTTCAAAAGTTAATTCTGTGTAAAACAACCAGAAATTAAATTCAGAATTTTATGATTTTTCCAGAGAAACAATTTTTGTAAATCTTAAGCCCCCACCCAACTCTCTCAGTTTTCATACAGCACAAAATCAGGTCCTCCTCCTCCACCAAATGCTAAAAATTTTCCTTCAGGCACTCCATCAAACCAAAGGACAAAACTGAGCCAAAATAACCCCCAACCCAAACACTTTTAAATACCCTATAATTTCAAAACTTGCCTTGATATTTACCAAACTTCTTGGAACAGGAGGGGATAAAAGGCAACAGAAAACAATCTAATACAATATCTTTTCTGTGTGGGTAGCTAAGGGACTTAAAATTACATCAGGGTTGGATTTATGATGGTAAAGGTGATGAGTCTAAACAAATTATCTGGATAGGGAATCATTAGGGGACATTCAGAGCTACCAGTGGGATCTTTTTCTACCTGTGTTTTCCGATAACATTTCAGAAATGCTCAAGAGACGCCAGCAGCTTAAGTGTTGCATCTATTAAAGGATCCAACAGGCTCTGGCTAAATTATTATTTATTATTTTTATTACACTATTGCCTAAATGTCAGATTATTCACAGCTGTTTCAGAAAAAGAGGCACAATCTTTTTACTCACAGCATCTTTCCTACATTACAGGAATTTATAGCAGACATTTTCAGTCTGGGCTGCTGCTGAGGTGAAATTCCTTGCCCTTAGATAGCTGCTGTTATACCGAGTTGCATTCCATCACGTTGTGTGTCATGTCACTCTACGTCCTACTGTGACACATGATATTAATAAGAACTTCCTTCCAGATTCCCTCTCCCAGCTGGTGAGGCTATTCCCCTGGGGAGAATTGGCTGCAGATACAACTGTGTGGCTTAATACATCCAGGCACCTGGTAGTCCCTGGAGGGTTTGATGAGCAACCCTGACGAACGCTCGCTGGATGCTGCTGTCGCTTTGGCCCCTCTCGCAGCACTACGGGCTGCTCCAGAGCAGGGAGGAGGTGGAAGCAAGCGGAGGGCTTGGATTCCTGCATTAAGTCAAGGGGATTGCACTTTCCCCTTATTCCCCAACTTCATACTTCATCACCTATTATGCAGATATCAGAGGAAAAAGAATAAATGGAGATTATACACTTTGGAGAAGAAGAAAGTATATTTAGTTGCTGCTGATCTTGTAGCTTTTGTTACTTTGTATGTGGCCAGCCATCCATTCTTGCCAATTACCAATGCGATGCTTTGACAATAGCGGAATGAGATTCACAGCTACGCAGTCACAGCTTGAGACTTTGCAAATGAACATTCATAGCATGCTTCTCAGCTTCCTTTTTATAGAAAAACTGGCACTTGCAATTACATACTTTTTAACAAATACTCCTTCTGCATCTCTAGTCTCCAACTTTGCTTTGTGATCCTAAGGGAACATTCTTGCACTGCTAAACTTCCCAAAAATAAAATGAGAGAGAGGCAAATTATGTCCTCTCATAAGCAGAAGTAGCTAACAGAGGCTATTAAATGAAGATATCAGTCATCTGATTCACTCTTTGAAAAATATTGTTAATCTAAAAGTTGTATTATTTCTGGCATCACCAACGGCATTTAATCCAAGAGAAAAGATTTTCTAGCTAAAAGTTTTTATTTCTTGGGGAAAAAAAAAGAGATATGACGCATTAAAACACCAAAAACCTCAAGGCAAGGAGAAACAGTTCATTGTCCTTAAATCTACAGTAATGCCTGCTGAAAAGGAGGTGATAAGACACCAGTACTAATGGTCAGCAGGTAGACTTAAAGTGCTGCAGGTCACAAGAGGCTAAGGCCACTGATTCTCTCAGGGCTCTTTAAGTCTCATTTATGTCTCACATCAATCTTAGAGTAGCCCAGTGCATATTTATTTCAACTTTCAGCTGAGTGCAAAATGAATTTTAACTGAGTGCTAATTGCTAAATAAGCTGGGCAAAAAGCCTGTAACCCCTTAACAAGAGATGCCTGGGGAATTCTTTTGTTTTGTTTTGTTTCTGGGTTTGATTAGAACAAAGAAGAGCAAAACCTTCTTCCCTCATTTCAGGCAACTGCAGTCATGGCTATGTGGCTTCAGGGCAGGGTGGTTCCTACTCTGTATTTTTGGTTGATTTTTTGCTTTCTTTCTTTCCTGTTCCCAGAGATTTCGTGTTACTTCTCCTATATCCTCCCTGCATCAGACAGGGTCTCAGTTACTGCGCCCCAGCCTCAGTCACAGCCTTTTTGGTGGGGGCTGATCCCATCTCCTTCCCAGGAGAAGCAAATGGCATTTGTCAGTGACAGACAGGTTTCCAACCTAAACTGAAGCAAACCTTATCCATTTAAGAAAATAGGATTGTGAGGTAAGAAAAAGTCTTCCCCTAGATCCTCATTTCTTGAAACCATTCACTCTGGGAACTGAGGAAAAGACTGCCTTCTTCAAACCCTTCATCACGGTCTTCCTTCTTGCTCCACATCAGGTGTTTTTCTGTGAATCTGCCACAGACATTCTCTCCTCTTTACAAAGGTAGCTTTGTTTAACCAAGTTTTACCCAGAAAAACACTTTTACTTGTAGTTTCCTAGGTGAGACTGGCTGTCCACTACAAATGCAGTGGGATCCTCAGCAGATTGTCAGACACAGAATTTTCCATTGTATGTTTAGGAAGACTTGTTTTCCAAGAGCCTGCTGTTACATTTAGCCATTGTAGTCATACATTCAGCAGTGAACAGCACGATTTTTATAAATGATTAAAGACCTATCTCCATCATGTAAAACCACTTCCTTGCATCACTGACATCACCGAAACCAAGGAGATAATGTCTGATATGGACATACCTATCATAACTGAAGACTGTATTCATAGAAATAAAAAGAATTTGCTCAATTTAGAATTGTAAAATGTCACTGAAGGTACGTTGGTGAGTCATAGTTTGTAAAAGGAGTTGGGAGTAGAGCAAATAATGCATCTGAGTTTATCTAGCCTTGCTTATGAAGAAATAACTATCATTAGAACACCATAGTTGTGACAAATTGAAGAATTCTAGACATAAATAGTTCTCTAAGGAGGAAACATATTAATAATCAGTCCTTTTGAAAACTGAGTTAAAATACATTCTTTTTCTAATTTTAAGGCATTCTGCAGTCCTAATTCATACAAAACTGCTACATCATCATGATTCCCCTGATAATAGACAGGAAACCGTAAGACCTTATTTTACTGGAGTGTTAAAAATCCGAATATTTTAACAGTATGACTATGAGGTAGGTATGGACAAGTTCTAATTGTGTGGTTAAATGCTACAGTTGATGTAGAAACTAAAGTTGAAGAAATGTTATATTCTTATTAAGAATCTCACATTCAGGTTTTAAAATAGAATGTTTTCTTACTTTTATTTTTTTAATTTGTTTTGGAGTATATTATTCACAAATTTTTATATTAATTCCCCCTCTCCTCCCTTTTTATAGCATTTAAGTTTTTTTACCTTTTATGTATTTTTTTTCTTTTAAAAATGTTTACTCTTTCCAGCTATGGGACTCAACTTTTTGAAACTTAGATTATTGACTGGATTTTAAAAATTTATTTCTCCTTTTGTTACTCTGTCTTTTCAGTCTTGCTGAACTCTCTGATGATTCAGAAGAAGGAAAAAAAATTAGTTCTCTTTACTCAAATGATTATAGCTACCTAAGAAGAAAAGAGAATGAGAAGTCATGAGAATCTTGAAACTCACTGAAACCAGAATGGTTATTTCATTTTAAATAAAACATCCTGTTAAAAAAAAAAAAAAAGAAAAAAAAGAAAAAGAACTGCTGAAATAGCATTTCTTCGCCAAATCTTGTTCTTGACACAATCTCATTTTTTACAGGAAAAACTTCCAGATGACAGTTTTCAATCTCAACAGTTGCTAGTTGTAGGAATGACAGAACAGTTGGAGCAGTGAAGCTTTAAGCTATTATTCTTTTCCTTGGAGTAGCCTTGAAAGAATGCATTCACATGCTTACCAAGAATGAACAGTGTTTTAGCAGATGACTAAAATTTAATTTCTTTTTCATCAACATCAATCACCAAGATAAATATCTTGATTCTCAACTGCTTGTAGTCATTTGCAAATATGGAGCATAAGTAGAAAATACTTCTAAACAGTGTAAATGGTTGCAAACATTCCGTGTGGTCAATTACTTGCATATATTTTTGCTGAGTTTGCCAAACTACGAATCGGTGTGATAGAGTAGTGCAATGTACAAGAAGTGGACAGCCAAACTCCATAGCAGTGTTTTGATCACAGTTAATGATATTCATCAGGCAGCTGAGAGCAGCCTGTTCTGTTTAAGAAGAATCATGTATTGTCACACAAATATATATACACACATATATATAAATATCAGTAGTTGCAAACTGCATTTTCTCAGGCAGCATTACATCATCTAAAAAGTAAAATGAAAGCAGCCTTTGCTGGTAAATAGTTAATAGCCATTACAATCAGATAGGATAAAATAATTAAACTGAAATAATGGTATTTAAACAGGAAGACACCATCGATTTGACAACTGATAAGATGAGATCCATTGCCTAGTGTTGGCAAAAGGTCTTCATCTTGAAAAACTAACCTTGAGATGAAAGCCAATTAAGCTATAAGCTTATGAGGACAGACTTTGGCTCAGCATGTAGCAAGCTAAATTCAGTACAATTTACAGTCCCACAGTCATGATTAGGTTTCCAATACAAAGCATGGGAATTCAAAAGTTTCTGTTTTGGGAATCTTTTACATCTTCAGGAGCCCAAAGGATATAAATCACACATGATGTGTATTTCTTTGATAAGCCAAGATGCCCTGGGCTTCAAAATGTGGCAGATCAATGACGCTGCTTCTGCCACTGTGCTTGCTCTGCACTGAAATCAGTGGGCTTTCCTGTGACTGAACCTGGACTGAATTTCTCATGTTTCAAGTTCCTGCTCTCCTGTGTGCCACGTTGTCTCTTCTTTTAGGCCTATCAGCACAGTCTGTCGGGGGGTGGGGGGTGCAGGTAGCTGCCACCATGTGATCTGCTCTTCCCTTCTCCTATGTGTTTGTAGCCTTAGGGACTGCTGAAAATGATACCTGTTGCCTTGCAGGCCTCTGGGTACACACGTGTATGTACAATTTTTTTATATATATGCCTGAACTGTGCCTAAAATGTGCCTAAAATGTAGATGGAAGTTGTCTGGAATTAAAATCACCCCAAATGCTGAAATATCAATGGGTGTTTTACGTCGACAGGCTTGTCAAAGTCATGCCACACACTGATTTGTACCTCTAGATCTGGTCCAAAAGTACCGTGATCCCACTCTGTTTCCCATATGTCAAATCTCCCATTGTTCTGTGGTCACACCAGTGTTGACTCACAGAGGAGCCTTGCAGGTGGCTGAGCAGCCTTCACTGCTGAGCAGCTCGGGTGCACACCAGGGCTTGAGGGAGACAAACAAAGTGGGTAAACAAATTGTTATAACTGAATTGCAGTGCTAAGACCTAGGATGGCTATGCTTTTGCACAATATTTAAATGAAGGAAAGAACAGAGAGAAGTGTGATAACTGTTAAGCCTCCTTTTGTGTGGTTTGTTCTAAGGAAAAATGATGTGGAATCTCAGGTCTTGTCCCCTCAGTATAGCTGTTGAAGCACTGCTTGGGTACTGAATTTTTATCATTTGGATTTCCTATGGGTGTTAAAATAAATGCTAGCAGAAATACCAGTATGAAAGCCCTAAGGAATTAATCAAACATCTGTATTTCAAATAAGCAGACTATTTCCCCTCTGTCTGGATTTCCTCTTTGGATAATGGTTTCCACATACTGAAGTCTAAGTATCACACACTGTCGCTTTTGCTGTAAATTCTTTTCTAGATAAGGAGCAGTATTTAGAAGTATTTATGTAACTTAAGACAGAGATTTGCCATTAGTAAGAGTTGTTTTAGAAGTGCAAAGCTGGTTACTTAAATCTCTAAGTCATAGCTTAATTAAGCTCTTACTTTACTTTAAATTGTTTCAAATGTGGAAACCTGGTATCTGACTTGCAGTCTAAGTTATTTGCTTTTCCAGATCATACTGTAAATGTTCTGGTCTGAAAAAGACTGGAAAGACAGTCTGGCTCATGGATGAAGAGAGGACTCAAATCATTGGGATCCATGGCAGGGAGACACTAAACTGGCCAGAGACATTTAACAGTCTTCGAAGACGTTTATCTATAATTTGGGAAGATACATGCATCTAGAGTTGTCCCTAAGCTTCTTAGACTTGGTAGTGCTGCAGACAGTGAAACCTCATTTAAGGCAACTGAGTGAGACACAGATTTAGCTGACATGAGCTGCTCCCAAAGAAGTCTGCCTCTGTCCTCCGGAGGGAACTGAGGAAGACTCACATACAACTGGTACTGTGAACACAAAGATGCTTCATAACCAGTGCCAGGACAGGGTCTTACTTTCATAGATACAATACATTTTATGATTGTGTGAGCAAGAAAAAAGAGTGTAGCGAAAGCATCACAGCCAGCCAATAAAAAATGAAGAGCTCTACAGAAGCATTAGGGTGCATCAAAAATTAACTCCAGGCTCATGTATGCAAAACTTAATTATGTAGGCTTCAAATCTCATCAGAGTCATTGTTTAACTGCTCTTCCGAGAAACTAGGTTAACTCTTGAAACCTTTCATATCTATCATTTATTTTAAAAACATTTTAAATGTAGCAAATGTTTAAACTTGAAAGATAATTCAGCTTCTTTGTCCTGGGCTAAGTTTGTGACGAGGATTTTTGTTTTGTTGCCATTTAGACAGATACTGTACAAATACAAATATGACTGAGACAGGACTCTGGAGTCCACAATTAAAATCAACGTAAACTGGTATTGATTTTTTAAAGCTCTCGGGGGCAGGTTTGCCTTAGCAGAAGAGTTTGCTCTTGCCTAGTTTTGAAAATGTGATTCCACATGGCTGGCATCCTAATCAGAAAACAGAGGTTTTCATAAACCAGAAAACCGCAAGAAGTTAACAGTCACTCAGTTCCAGAATCTGTGCTAATGCTTGGGGATGTTTTTTTCACCAAAACCCAGAGATATTCCTGGGCACTGGATGCTCAATGCAGTATGAAGAAACTGTTTTAAAATATTCTAAACATTTTTAGCATGTTGTCATTCAGTGTCCACACAGATACTTAAGAAGTATAACTGTTCTTGATGCCTTGAGAATTTTTAGCTTCTATTCTTCATGTCTCTGTAGCTTTGGTGTGGCTCTAGGCTTCATATAAAATGCTAAAAACCTCTGTTCCCAGCACCTTTAGCCAAAACAATTCCTCTGAATGGAAATCCAAGGATGCTTTTGCTGCCTCAGAGCCCCAAAATATATAAACAACAGTGAATTGGGGGGAGCAGGCTTGGGGCGATTGATGTCATCCCCTAAAGGTGTAATTGGAGAACTAAGGCCCAACATGCTAATAAGACAGAATTTATAAAATGTGAAGACCTTGTGACTCGAGGCCCATTTTGGATGTAGCCTCTGGATTAGGCTTTGTCTGCCCTAATGTATCTGAAGGCCTCTAATAAATTTGTCTGCTTTTTATTCTCCTAACCTTGTCTGGCCCCTGTTTCAGGTAAGCCCAGTTAAGGCATCATTCTAAGGCACAAATAATGAGCTCAAGAAATCCTACATGAAAATAGTTATGTTTGAGGCTTTGAAATAACCCAGGATGTAATGACAAATATTTTATTTTATTTTTATGGTTGAAAAGGAGAAGGAATAATGCTACCTCTCTCACTGTCAGAAGCATTGATTCATTCCTAATAGTGCTTTGAAAGGTAAGAACTGGTATTTCACTTTGTTATCTCCAGCCCTGCCCATGATTAAATAACATTAGAGTCTGATGATAGTACCTGCTGTGCAGCAGCATCATGGTCCGCCAGGGTGTTGGTTCTGCCAGTGACTTCTCTGTCTCAGTCCCTCTTTTCTCACTTGTTCAAGAAAACATAATTGTAATAGGAACATTTTAAATCCAGCTGATATTTTAACGCTCTTCAGCAAATAACAATGATGGGTGTAGAGTCTGGCATACTTTTTGGCATTGTTGAAGTGCTGCATAAGGGATTTGGCTGCCTGAGTGCCATTAAGGTATATGGGAACCATATGGCCACATCCTCAAATACCACTTTAAAAATGTAGGTGATTCTGTCTGTAACAGAGCACACGATTTTGAAAGTGCTGCTCAGTGCTCTGCTTTTTTAACCTGTCTCAGGTTTTATTTTCTGCATTTAACTCATGGAAATTGCTGTAGATAAAGAGTCCTCCTGGAGACTGGATTTCTAGATCATATCCTGCTTCCCACTGCTTTAATTTTCCCACTACTGACTGTGTGGACATGTCTTCTGCTAAAGTTCTTCTAACAACATGTCATTTGGGGCCCTGTAAACACATATCTTGGCTTTGTTCTAAACATTATTTATTAGATGTGTTGGATTCATTTACATTCTCCTTGAAGAGCAGAGGCAGGTAAATGTTTATCAGCTGAGGAATCTTCCTCATTTGCATGCTGAGAAGCCTTCTGAAATGTAAGCCTCTGGTTTCCCTCTGGTTCCTCTGACTACAATGTGTTATTTAAAGTTTTTATTTCAGAATTGCTAATCAAATTTTAGAAAGGCCTTATCCCTTTTGAGGGAGAAAGACAAAATCCCTTGGTTATGACATGGGATGTTCCTATATCTAATTTCTCTAATGTGGGAATAAGTACTGAAGAAACCTCCAGGGAAAATGGAGGACCTAGGTTTTGGTAAGTTAAAATACAGACTGAATACTTCTTCCAGGTTTTCAGAGCTATAGAGAGACCCCTGCCACACCTGTTCTGGGAGGCCTCTGAGACAATACCCATGTGGAAGCCTTTGGTTGAACCTGGATGGCTGCTGTCACCAGGGAGGGCAGTGGGATCACCAGTGCTCAGGTTTGGGCTAATCCAGTGGAGTTGGCAGCTTGAAGGGCCCTGGAGAGGTTAAAAGATCTGCAGAGGTGAAGACATGTATATCTATATCTATATACAATCTATATCTATATCTATATCATCTATATCTATATCTATCTATTTCTTTCTATGTACACTCATGTTTTCAAGGTGCATACAGTCTGGCTGTCAAAGCATCACCCAGCTGGATCTGTTTATCCCACTTTTACACTGTCCAGTATTGCACAAACTGTCAGAAAAACACCCTTTAAATAAGTAGAGAACAAAAGAAATAAAAGAAGATGGGATGAAAGGATAAAAGATAGAATATAACCAGAAAGGATGACTGGCACATACTGCATCCAACCAGTTTTTCTTCATTTCTACTTATTCCCTGACTCCACTTATGTGGACTCTATGGAGATTGTGTTTGGGATCTATTTGTAGCTGACAAGGGGAGAGTTTTTTCTATCCAGATATCTGTGTTTATATTGCACTTGAATATTATGAAGCAACTTCAGAGTTGCATCTGAGGTAGCTGGAACTCGCTTTTCATATTGGAATCTCGAGTGGTCTTTGCTGCCTCCTTCATGATCCAGGCACTTTTGTGCAAAGGGTATCTGTGAGAAAAGCAAAAACTAGATAGCACAACTTTCAGAGATCCTTTTTGTATAATTGTGATTGTGTAACTTGTATAATTGTCATTGATCCTTGTTATAATTCTCTGTATCTGAGAATTACAGGGGCATGAACACCTTTGCACTTCTTCAAAATAAAGGCTGGAACTGAATTTTTAACACAAGATGGAATGTGTATCTGGCTGCATTTTAAACCTCTATTTGTGGGCAGCTGCATGTGCCTAAGATTGTTGGCAAATAAGTATCAGCGTTCTGTTTACAGATATGGCCCTTGCATACACGATTTTACAGCTGAAAGGAGGGTCTACCACACATTTAAGGGATAATTATTAGACAGGAACAAAAGGAGGGAAAAAAATTGATTCCCCTGAATTCCTCTGAGTGTCTTCTGAACATAATGATAGCCTCACTGGCCTGTAAGAACCAAAAACCTGCCAGAGAGACCTCCAGAGACTGCACTTCATCCTCTGTCATTCTGAACAATCCTTTATTTTCGTAGTTTCTGGATACAACAGAGACTTCTGTCTCTCTTTGCTCCATGTCCCACTGTCTGCCTTTTAATTTGCAGTCATCTGTGCTAACCCAGCTAAATTCCTGCTTGACATAGCTGAAACTCGGTTGCAACAGCAGGTTGTCAGAAATGCCCCAGACAACGGACAAATGCCCCAATTCTCTCAGCATCTGTGCTAACCTTGAAACTCTACCTGGTAGGCACAGTGCAAT
Organism: Dasyornis broadbenti; assembly: GCA_013397935.1. Taxonomy (NCBI): domain Eukaryota; kingdom Metazoa; phylum Chordata; class Aves; order Passeriformes; family Dasyornithidae; genus Dasyornis; species Dasyornis broadbenti. The sequence goes on along the minus strand of VZRN01005010.1, from coordinate 196,800 downwards.
CAAAAACTAATCAGTGAAATCAAGCTGAGATTTGATCTTGGGAGCTAATAGGAGGAAAAAAAGATGACTGTGCAGATATGGTACGGCTTTCAAGGGAGGAGATGCACAAAGCCATTCTTAATCATCAGTCTCTCAAAAGAGTAGTGCTAGGAGGAGCTGGCAAAGCCTGTCAGCATCTGTGTTAATCCAGTTAATTAGCCGGAAAGGACGAACTCCTCTGGAAGCACCTATGTGACGGGCAGGCTGTCTTCATATTTCATTAGGATGATTGTTTTAAAGGTTGTAGGCAAAATGGTGCCTGTGCTCCTTTAGAGCTTTCCTTTGCGTGCTGAAGTTGGGACATGTCGGAGGGCATGTGGGGCTGGGAGGTAGCATGGGGCAAAGAGCACCCAGACAACTTCACAAGGAAGCAGCCTGATAGGGAGTCAGTAACTACAACCTATGCAGTCTGTATGATTTTCCTCTCCCTCCTTCTCTGCCTTGCTCTTTCAGCAAGGCAAAAAAAAAAGAAAAAAAGAAAGGAAAAGGCTGCAATGTGTCACAAAGGAACAGACTGGCAGACATCTGCCTCTTGCTTTATTTATTTATTTTTTTTAAAAAGAGGAAAGGGTACAGAGCCAACTCTTCACTCCAGAGCCCCCAGTCCCTTAACAAACCAAATGGTGGCTGTTGGCAGGGTATTGACAGCTTGTTAATGAAGGAATGCTTGACAAAATGACAACCTGTGTGGGATGCCGTGTGAAGCTGAATCCTCCCACAAACCAATACTATGTAATTAGGTGGTGGTGAAAATAGCAACTAACTACTGTTGGGGAGAAGAGGAAAGGGGGGAAAAATCTCCTAAATCAATCATAAAAGCCCTTCTCATTTGAATAGTATCCCTCTTCCCCTTCCCTGAGAAGACACAACAGTTTTCCCTGAACTGCCCGAGTTTCTCTTAGTGGGCCAAAGGGTGCATCTCAAAGGCTGAGCCTGATGACTGTGAATTTGGTGTTTTTATCTCTGCAAACGCGATCGGCGAATGAAGCACTAATGATAACCAACCAAAGTGTGCTGGGGCTGCCCCTTCTGCTCCCTAAAAGGGCCCTGTTTGGTTCACCTTACTCTGTTTTTCCCTTGATTTTTGTCTGATTGCTTCAGGCAGGTGGGCCTGTCTGTTGACAGCTGCATTAGGTTTTAATCACTGAGAGGAGGCTGGGTGAAGAATCAGACAAAGCAGAGTGCTTGAGTTGCGTAGTGGGTCTTGCAGAAAGGCACGTTTTTAAACAATGCCTCAGCAACAGTGTCACCAAAACTGCGGAAAAAACAAAAACCCTCCATCAACATTTTTAATGTTAGAGAGTCAAGGCATTACTTTATTTTCTGGTCAGGATGTTGTTCTGACCTAGATGTGCCACAGAAATTATCTCATCCACACATAGCCCGGGTGTGCAGAGAGAATCATTCCATGACACATACATATTTTTACAAGATTTTCTTCCAAACTTTATACAGTCAAAACCCACAGGAAGGTATTGGGTCAGTCTTCATTGGTTCCAAGTTGAGCAACCCCCAATATTCAGTTTCCCATTGGATCCGAATCTCCTCACCTCTGATGTTAATTAGCTCTTCATTCTTCAATTTTCTTATCAGTCCTTTCCGGACCAGATGTCTGCCACTCTGCCAGGGGTGTAGATGCCAGGGACATCTGGAGTAGATGTTTGTAGATGGCCATTGACAGCTGTTATATCTTGTGTATCTTCTGTGCTAGTCCCAGTCTAGGCCTCACCTGGAGAAACAATGCCCTGGAAAGAAGCTTCAGTTCGCTTTCCCTGGGGCAAAGGTGGACAAACCTGGCAAAAGTTATATAAAAAATTTTTAAAGTGGTATGTTTTCCAACAACAGCAGCATCCATGTTCACAATCGTGGCATCAGTACCAGATGTTAGAACACTGGTTACTAGCAGCTGAAGCAAAATCCATGACTTACGGTGAATTTAGGTTTCTTGCGGCTGTTCAGTTTGGCTCACTGGGCAGATACCATTCTCCACCATGTCTTGAACAGCAGCTCATGATAATTTAGCTAAATAGTTCAATAATATAGAACATAGGAGTTTGTACAAGAAGGAAGGCAATGTATTGCTTGTTAAATGTTGATTTTTATTTCCCTCCCAGAGGCTGAAAACTTTTGGTCAACTGTAATGTGCAACAAGAAATTTAAATTTATAAAAAAGGGGAAAAGTTGAGGAACTTTGAGCCATTTTCTCCCCTAAATAAAAGCCAGAATTTTGAGAAATTCAGCTAAATTTTTTGTTTTGTAACAGTTTTTAGACTGTTTGGTCTTTACCCAGATTGTTTCTTGGAGTGATATTTATTTTCTACAATTGTAGTGTCACATAAGCAATACAGACTGAAATGAACATTCTATACCTTCTAGTTTTAAAATAACGTGGAGAAATTAAGAACTTGCAGACTTTGAAGACCATCAAAGAACTTGTCTTACATTTTCAATTCTTCATGATTTGTTTTTGTTTCGAATGGGCCAAGAAACCTCACTAATTTTCTTGTATCTCATCTATTACCCAGGTAAGTTTGCTCCCATTTGTGGCTTTTGTAGTCATGCTCTGTTTAAACATTATGAAAGCTACAAATAAATAGCTGCCTGAGGAATCATTCATTGATTCTTGAAATGGATGAGTAATAAAAGATCTGTACATTCAATTCTACTAATACTTTTTGGAAGGAATAGAGATTGACTTAGTTCTAGTTTACTGCCTGAGGTCAAGAATAGACATAAGAAAGAATACATTAAAGGTTAAAGGCTTTACTTTACATGGAGCTGTGAAGACATCTAATGTTTCAATAACCTATTGTACCAGTGAGAGGCAAAAGCCAGGTTAGGGATATTTTATTATTTCCAAGTATACCAATAGAGCTATGAAAAAACCTGTTTACACTGCAAGTAGACAATTTTGTTTTGCCTGTATTGTGTGCCTTAAATTACTGATTTTTTTTTAATGACTTCTCACCCCACTCAGTTTTCAAAGAAAGCAAAACAGTTTTTGATCTTGGATAATTACATTGCTCAGTAGCATCAGCAAATTAAGGATGGGACATAAATGAATGCTTTATAAATTGGACAGTCAGTATCTTTTGTGATGTGAAGAAGTATACAAACACTGATGATGACATTTTGACCCATGCAAATTTATGAATGCATATTAGCATTGGGTTATACAACCTTGCTTTAAACAGATGGAAAAACAGGATTGAAAGAAATTTTGGTTTCATTTCTGGCATCTGGAGTAAAGCTTTTGGAGGTGTTCTTATGACACCAGGATCAAGAAATTACTCTAGAAAACTATTATGCCATGTATACAGTAAATCAGTTCATTGATGTGGTTAAAAGTGCAGATTGTGAGGTCCTTTCTTCTTGGGACGTTTTAGCCCATGTCCTGACCCCTAGTAAAAGGCCATAGGATGCTATCAACCAAAGGAAAATATATGCAAACATAAAAAAAACAAGGCTTCTCAGATGCTGACTATATTAAAAAAGTAAACATTACAAAATTAGTCACAGAACTTATTAAAATCTGGACTGGACTGTAGAGAATAATGTTTCCTTCATGTAAGCGCATACAAGGTGCTGTAATAAACTTTCCCACAAATGAGAAGGCAAGTGTATATGACCCTTTTGTGCTTGTGGAGGCAGTTTAGGGTTGGCTGGGTGATAGTGAATTAGGAAGAAGTTAATTTACAGTGAACAGGATGTGCTCCTGGGGTCAGGTTCTTTGCTTGTAGACTCAGAGGCAAATATTAATGCTACCACTGATTTGAAATTCTCAGTTCTCAGGGGGATGCTGTGATCTGTGCTATTCATAGATCTTGACCTCCCACATTTGGTGTCTGTGGAAGAAGTGGAACTAGCATTGGTTTTAGTGGAAATTGCTCTTTTGCAGAATAGGTAAGAGCTAGCACTCATCACTGCTACAGAAGGTGACTGTGGCTCTTCTGACATGCTAAATAAAACACATACTTTATGTCAAGTGCTTTGCAGGGCTCAGCCTCAGCATGCTCAGTCTTTTGTTGTATCAGACTGTCAGTGAGGAGCCAGAGAACTTCTTGCTCCAGGGCTATTTGTCCAGAAGTAATCTGAAGTGTAAGTAAATTCCAAGTAACTGCATTAGTGAAACAGCTGGAACATTGTCAGCAGAGACAGACTTGTGCAAGAAATGCAGACTACACTGAACTCACTTGCATGGGATTTGTTCAGCTGCAGAACAATAAAAATATGATGAGATCTCTATCACACTTTCATTTATTCTAATAAATCTGTACATTCTAACTGAAATAAAGGGAGAAGGCTTTTCAATGCCTGACAAAGTTTGCCTATTAGTTCCCCTTTATGCATGGACTTCTGTTATGCTCAGGTGCTCAGAAAGGCATCCAAGGTGTAGCACTGTAATGATATTCTTCAAAGGCCTTTCTAGATCACAGAATCACTGAATCTTCTGAGTTGAAAGAAGCCCACAAGGATCATCAAGTCCTACTGTTAAGTGAATGACCTTGTGATTGAACACACAGCCTTGGTGTTATAAGCACCATGCTCTAACCAAGTGTGCTAATGATTTTATGGATGAGTAAATGTATATCACTTTGCATTTAAGGATCATACTGTTAGAGTTCATGTGAAGTGACAAAAACCAGTTTAAGTGGTAGTGCCTTAAACATGCTTGCTTTTGTGACGTTACAAAATAAAGTTTAATATTTTCAAATTGGTTACCTAAACTCAAATTCTGTCTAATCAATAGTAAATATAATGATTTTTCCAGAGCTACTGAGCATTCATATTTCTTTCCTATGTCATGGGGTCAGTCAGGGGTACTGAATACTTGAGAGTTTTGCAAATGAAATTTCTGAAATAGGTGCTGAGGTAAGGCCAAGGCAACTGTTTCAATGGGTGATTTTGAAGCTCTTGACCAGAGATCTGTCCTGTAAAGAATCAAGAAAATGTAGTTACAGTGTGTAACACACTTATGTATCCTACACATTCAGCACCACATCTCAACTTGTCCAACATTTATGCTTGTTATAGCTTCACAGTCAGTGCTTTCTCTTTGTGAAGGCTGACAACCAAGTGTCTGAATAATAACCTGCAATCTGAGGCTGCTTAAATCTAATATTTTCTGTACCATACATAAGGAAAAGAGCAGTGCTCAGTAAGCAGCCTCCTTCCCCTCAGCATTGTTTAGAGACTCTGCAGGAAGAGCATTTGTGACTTTTAGAGCAGAACTTTGCTTTCTCTGTTTTGATTTCATGAACCAGGAAAAATCCCAATAGCATCAAGTTGCCTTCTCCCTCACCAGCCAGCACCAAAACAATTGCTTTCCTACCAGTGCTTACCAGCTCCAGCTGCTGGTCATGGCTGGGAAAATTGTAACTTGTCCTTCTTGTACCATGGCTTATTTTTCTCCCCACCACATGGCCTCAGTGATGGGCTACATAGTGCCACATGTGATGACAACCTGATCCTTGACAGCCATATGCCAGCACAGTCCAAGTGCTACCATGAGGCAGAAAGCACCATCACAGTGAAAATAGATGTTACTACTGTGTAGAGGTACATTGAGGGAAGATACTGATGAAGGAAGCTGCACCAAAAATGTTCCAAAAATATACTTACGTGGCAATACTTTAGACAACTACCAGAAGAGTAATGATTCTCTGTTAAATTGGTGTTATACCCTTCGAAATAATTAAAAAAAAAAAAAAAAAATAAAAAAAAGAGAAACTGAAATGCAAAGCAAAAGAGGTAAAGGAAACTGTCCAAGGAGACTGCAATTAAACCATGGGAATGTTTGACTCCCAGGCATATGTTCAGCTTAGTTTGTCAGACCCTGCTGCCTGATTATTATTTAGAGTGAGATGTATGTTGGCTTGTTCACTTTATTTATTCACTTCAATCATCTCACAGTTTCATCCACTCCAGGGCATTGCTGGTGGACATAAGATTTATAATTTGGAGAAATCCTGATCCTGGAAACGGGTGAATAAGCTACAGCTCTAGTGCAGGTGTCATTTCATGGCAGTCGATTCTCTGATTTAGACCAGTGGACTTTCTAGACTAGCAGAAACAAAGCTTGTTTATCAGGCAGTAATATATAATTGGAAAAATAGATGTTGCTGCATCGCTATTAGGAAAAGAACTAGGGCTAGGAGATGTTTGCTCTATCTCAATAGCAAGCTATCAATATTCTCAGCAGCATTATTAGTATTTATTGAAAATCTTTTGTGAAGCACTGCAAGTTTCCACAGAGGTAATTTACATCACATAATTAGGAAGCCTAAAACCATATACAGAAGGATAGATGCTAGTAGTGCTAAGTACTTGATTGTATTATATTGCAATGCTATTCTAGGGGGATTAGAGCATTTTCTGTCACTACTGAGATTGCATGGCGAAAAAAGAGGATTGTTTTACACACATTTTTGGGTTTGACAGGTTACAATTTCTAGACTGAATTAGCCTGATCCTGCAAAATCTAGGTGACACTGTCCAGCAAAACAACATGCAAGTGATATGCCACAAGGTGTTGAATCTCTTGTTTTGCATAAACTGTTCTGTTTGTGCATACAAATGGTTTTGTAAAGCACCCATATGTAACCTAGTCACTTTGCTTTACCAGTATGCAGTTTTGAAATACAATATTGCCAAATTCAGCCAAATTTAGATGTATTTATTGCTTGCATCTTATCATAAGAAAATCTTTCCCATTTTAAGGAATTGTTCCATTATGTGAACTGTGAAAAGATCTGGATATTACCAAACTGGTTTTCTGTCTACACAGACAAATTCTAATTTCAGTTCCATATACTGTGAAATTTGCTGTTTGTTCAATAGAAAGATGCAGTTCTGTATGGTGTATCCAAATTCAGCATATTCTTTGGTTTAGATTGGATCTTGAGCCACAGAGCAGCCCAAGTTGGTGACAATCAGCCCTTAAATTCATGTTGTGTTAGAGCCCTAATCAATACCACGAGCCTGATACAAACCCCACAGAATTCTTTGGGAGCTGTTTGGCCCATTCAGTGATCTTGGTAAGAATCTTCTCAGCATAACTGAGCTTTTCAGCTGAGGCATAGGTCTGACCATGCCATGGGCCTGTGCCATCTCAGAAGGGGAAACTGGTAGCGCTATGCTTTGAGGAGCTTGTTTGCTGCTTCTTTAGTGCATGTTAAGAAGTGACATCTGGGTTAATAGTTAATCTGCTGCACATCTGGAGTCATTTGCTGAACTAAAATGAGATGCTGAGAGGAGATAAGATGAGACAGCACTGGTGCCCCTGCAGTAGGGAGAGTACAGAGTGCATTTCTCCTCACATGAGAGCTGTTAAAGGTTGTGCAAGTCTCTGTGCCCTCTCCTCCTGCTTCTTCCTTAAGTAGTCACACAGAGGCCAAGCAAAACATGGTGTTGTGCCTGACAGAAAAATTTTAGTAGGTCAAGCATGGGGATGATGCACTCCTGGGCTACAGTTTCACAGAGCTGAGGCGCAGAGATCCAGAAACATTACTAAGTGGGCCAATCAATACCAAATCCATTTTTCATCATTCATTCATAGGAAGAAAAGGGATGTCTAACTTAATCATTCCTTACAGAAAATAAACAGGCACCTTGTCAGCCCATGAGAAAAATCATTCACTAATGCCAAGATAATGTTTCTAAACAACTGACTGGATCAAAGGTGAAGTTTAATTGATTATGTGTTAAATATTCTCTCTCTCCCTGTGTCTGACATAACACTCTCTCGTATACACAGAGTGAAAATACGCAGACAGTAGGCTGAACAATTTTCTCCTTGTTGCCATAGAAATTTCAGGCGATTATCCAGTACTGTGGCTGGATTGCTTCTAGAGACACAGAGTTTGATCCTTTTTCACTTAAATTATGTAAATCAGATACAGCTCTGCTGAACTCAAGACATTGTAGAACTCGTGTAAAGAAGTGGAAAGTTAGTACAATTATGTTAGCCATTCTTTCCTTCTTTTATCATTTTTTAATTAAGTGAAAGAAGTGATTGAATTTTTCACATAATCCAAAGAACATTTGTTGTGGAAAAGTTCAAAATCTTGGGTGAACTGTTACACTATTTTAGAATTCTTTTTAATTGCTGCTAAAGTCATTGGTGTAGGATTGAGCACTGCTCAAATTCATAGTACAGTTGTATCATTCACAGAACAATTTACGTGTGAATGTGGGGGGAAAAAAAAAAAGATAAGAGGAGAAACTAGAAGAACTAGAAGCATTTTAGCAAAGCAACTTGCCTGGAGTCGCAGGCAGACCAAAGGCAGAGTAGGAGTGGGTCTCCTGACTCTCTTGCTCCCATCTAGCTTGACAATGCCTGTGAGTATAAGAGCAGTGCAGCAGGTAACAGCAAGGCAACACTTCATTAGTCGGTTTGCTTATACCAATATGCATTTGTCAGGTCTAGTTTGTAGGCTGATATCCAACTGGGCATCCCAATAAACAGCATATGACTATGACATCCAGCTGTGTTCTGTTGGTGTTGTGTTGAATTAATCAGAGTTTGGCTCTGTGCTCTTTGTGGGAAGGGAAAGCTGAGGGAGTGGAAACAAATGAGGCTGAGCTTTTATGCCAGGCTTATGTATTCGTAACAGTGCATTTGACCCTTACTCAGGGCACCCCACAGCTCTACAAGTGTCAGCCCACCTTCTGCAACAAACCACTTCCAGTGCTTGCCTGGGAGGGGAACTCAGTGGGCATCTGAGAGGAATATGTTCTGTTGGAGATGTTCAGGATCTGAGTCTCCCTCTATGTCCAGCTCTACTATAAGGAGGTTAAGTTGGCTTGGGCACAACCCTGGCACAGCAGGTCTCAGACCTGGTCTCCCATCTGTAAGCTGATTAGGCTTCCAAGTGCTAAGGCTGATGGGATGGTAGTAGTAGGGATATGAACCACCCTTACAGGAACCTTAAGTGGATCACGGACAAGTTGAAGTCTATCTCCATGGCTGACAAAAGCCTGGATCTACAGACACAAGTTTTCCAGCAAAAAGATAGCCCTTCTCCAGGGATACTTTCTTTCCCTTTTGGATACTTATATTTATGGAGAGAAAGATGTACCATATGACATCTTTCCTATATCTTTACTATAAATAAGAGTTTCTAACATCAGGGCATGGGTGGTGGTAGGCACCTTCCTTGTGCACTATTGTTAGTACTTGCCTTTGTCTAGAAAAATGATTCTGTTCTATTTGCATTCTGCTCTTGCCTGGCAACAATTTCACAGAATTAATGGCTGAATGCCTGTCAATAATACTGCTCACAGATATTAATGCACTTCAAAGTCATTAAGACACAGTGACCCCTGAACAAGCTCTATGTTCTATAGCTATGCTATTGGTAGCACTATGGATTTTCACATTTGGACCATCTGTAAATACAGCAGCTCCATGAGTCATGTATTTTTTTCCCTATTTGAACTCAGAGAAAAATTAATTTGGCCCATCTGCAGCTGGACTTGTTTGGAAAATGTGATTGCCTTCCAGATACCAGCCATCCATGCTCCAGGGATGCCAGTCTTTCCACATGCTAATTAACTGAGGACAGAAGAAATCATCACAAAACATTCCTGTCTTTGTGCCTGCAGCTGTAAATTCAGAATTAAAGTAATTTAGGGAGAAATAATGTTGTGAAGTGTCAGAGAAGATTTGCAACTGCCCGTGCTTTTGAAGGAACTAGCTATGCCTATAACCATGCACTGAATATGATACTGAAATATAATATTCATTTGTTTAGTGACTTCTTTGTTCTGCCAAAAAAAGCCCAGCACAATTTGGGTCTAGAAAGCTGCTTCGTAATTCAGACTAGAAGCTTGACTAGGGAATTACAGATATAGGGGATAGAAGTGACTCAGGTATGGACCTTGTGTTAAACTAAGCCACTGAGAGTTATTAGCACTGTAAGATGTGCCAGGAGAAATGACAGAGGCGTGAGGCTCAGCTGCTAAATAAGGAAATCTAAATGAGCAATATCTTGAACTCCATAGCTTTATGTTATACCAGCTGCCTGAAAGAGACAAATGTTAGTTATTCAAGAGGAACCACATGCAGTAAAGTCTTACATATTAAGAATATTATGACATTGGTAAGCGCAGCATGCAAATAGGGAAGGTGAAGGACATCCTTAAGGTTTTCTCAGTGATTACTACACTTTTGTTAGCTCTTATCTTTTACTGAAAGATATAAAGATATGTGCTATTTTCCCCTAATGCTTGGTACTATGATAGAAGAATCTCAGATTGCACAAGAAAATAAGCAAACAATAAGGGGGGGGAGGAGAAATCCTAAAAACATGATTTAAAACTTTCCCCATCCAGAAGATGAATGAAAAGAACCTAGCATATTTTCTTTACCTCAAGATTTGTCCTTCAATAAAAGTGAAAATAACTCCTTAGCTGCAGGACTTCACTCATCGCAGTAGCTCTGAGCTGTTTGTGTACTCCCATTTACACCCACCCTGATTTCCTAAAAGAAATCTTTGTGGGGGTGGGTATATTCAGGGCTGTTCCAAATCCCATTAGTCAGTAAGAGTCTTTCAATTGCCTGTAGTGGTCTTTGTATCAGCGATGTGATCACCAATAAGTCAGAAATGGCCACACCAGTGTCTGGCAACCCCAAAAGAATGTTAGTATTTTTCTGCTGCAGTCTAACCCCAGTGACTGTTCTACTTTTATCTGTTCCACTGAACATAATAGGAGTGTGAAAAAAGCAGTTAGGGAAATGTCTTCTCCTTTCCTGTCTTCCAAGTATCTTCCAAGTATTTAGGCATGCCTGCATCACTGTCAGTTGAATGCTAGATGCCTCAGTAATGAATTAGAATTCAGCTTCCTCTGAGTATTCTGCTCTGAACAGTTAAAAAAAATAACAACTTTAAAAGACTGACAGATTGAGAGCAAATGCAGTCCCAGAAGTTTTGTATCCACTTTACTTGTGACTCAAATCCTGGGTGTCTAGGTAGTTCAGACAGAGCTTGCAATGATTTTCATCCTTGTAGTTCCTGGCTCCTTGGGAATGTGTTACCAAACAATCTCCTGTTGCATGGTTACACCGGTAAATGTGTGTGGTGTCTCAAGGCTGGAAAGGCAGCAAGGCTAGAAGATTTCAGATAGAATCTGGAATCTTCGTGTTTACTAATACAGTGAGCCAGAGCACTCTACAAGTACGTAGTATTGGGTTCGGCAATCCATGAAAGGTGGCAGAAAGAAGACACATTTTTAATGACAATCAGCAAGATCAATGAAGTGCTGGGAACTAAGTCCACAAAATCTGTAAACAGATATTGGTTTACAGAAAGGCAGCCTTGGTTGGCTTTTTTTTGAGAGGGAAGGCCTGGTGGCTCTTAAGAATTTGTGGATCCCCAGCCTTACCTCTTACAAGACAATACAAATCAGCTGAACAACATCTTTGATTACTACTGGCTCCTGCTGGGTTTCTACTGGGAAATCTCGTAAAGTAAAAACAGTTTAGCCAGCGTCCTATAAAAGGCTGCAGTAAAAAACCTAAAGATTAATTTCTTTGTCTATTTACATCTATTTTTATGTCTAGTGCTGTGATCCTGAATGTTATTGAAATCATGCAGTGCAAAACCAGCTCCTCTGCGACTGTTTCAGGACCTGGGATACTACCACAATGCCTTGAGACAGGTTTTCTACACAAAGTAAAAGACCTGTACATGGGAGGGCAGTCTGAACCTAGTGCAAGTAAGCAGAGAAAGAGTAAGAGTATGAGAGTCTGGCTCTACAGGCTACATCAAAAGGTGATATTCCGGTTTCTGAAACAAGGGGCCAGCCTGGCACATGCTGGATTTATACCAACCCATATGCTCAGGTTCCAACCCTGGAAACTAGTTATGAAAGAGGGATGGGATCTCATCTTAGACTGGAGTCTGGATATGACCCTGGCAGACATCAGCTGGCATCTGGCCAGAAACTTGGTTCCACAGTGTAAACAACACCACTTGTAACAATTTATTATGTGCATTGTAAAGGTACACATGTAGTGCAGTTATTATTGTGGCTGATACTAAAAATACATCACTTGGTTTTCTCCATGGAGGCTACCTTTTGTGCTTACACTACCACAGCCACTGGTAACTTCCTGTGTAAATTTTTTTTATTTACTACATATTCCTTGTTCAATTTCCTACTGGGAAGGGAGCCTTGACAGTGTCAGACTCAAATCTGCCTCCTTGTGACGGCAGCAGTTTCCAGTTGAAATGTTTTTCAGCAACTGTGTGTTTTCACAGAAAGCAAACTCTTTTCATTGAAAAATGCCTGACCAAATAAGTTCTGAAGTGTGACCAGCCATAAGTAGAATAAATGGTGCTTCCCATAGTTACTGGTGCAATTTCCCTCAGATAAGTGGCTATATCTCATAGACACTGTGAATTTACTTAGTATGGGACTTGAAAGAGATATGCAAAGACATAAAGAGGAAGCAAGCATGTAGTTTCTGTCATCACTTGAAAGCTGTTCATTTAAATAATGTTTGTGCTCTCATACTTCAATGTTTCATTTGTGTTCATAGGGCTGATTCCCTGTATTGGTGTGGTAGTGCCAGACTAGCAAGCATTAAGTTAATTAACTGCATATCTTTTCTGTTGATATGGATAAGGTTCTATTTGTCATTTATGTGATACTCAGAAATGTTTTTAATTAGGCTATGCCACCTCTGCATTTGGGCGATGACAGTCTGAATCTGTTTGATCAAGTGAGGGAGCAAAATTTATCTGAGGTGGCTAGTGCTTGAAATAGCTCCACCCTGATTTGTTTGAGTTTTGAACTTGTTGGTTCGTAATGCACTGGGCAGACACTGAGCACTTTCAGAAAATTATTCATACTACAGAGACTTTAAACCTCTGTCCCAAGGGATGGGCAGTTTAAACTGTGCCAGTCACATCCAAGAGGATGTTAGTGAGGCCTAAGCCGTATGCCAGTACAAATAAATAAAATGAAACAATGTGAAAATATTATTTAAAGAGCTTTATTGACTTATCAGTGCATGCAAAGTGAATCTCTGTTTAAAGTCTGAGTTGCAACTGAGTGCAAACTACAAGCTGACGCCTGACTGAATCAGCCCCAGGACAGCAAATTCTTTTAGCGACTTGTGCAACCGACCCACTTTCTCCTTTTGGAGGCTGGCCTTGGGTAAATGCCCTCATTTCACATTGCTTCAAGCAGGTTTGACCTGCAGGTTTAGCACTGCAGATTGCTCCGAGATGCCAAGAATGTTTTCTTAACACAGTACGAGCAGGCAAATAGAGGACTTGGTCTGGAGATCGGCACTGTGACTCTGATTTCCCTCAAATCAAAGCAGAGGAATTTTAGGCTAGGTTTGTATTTCTGTGTACGTACAATTGATATGGGCCTAGTGTGCTATTCATAAGTGCCAGAGTGTTTTGTCTAGCATTAAGAAAGCAACCATTAACATGCAATGTGTGTAGGTGAGCAAGACATCTGATTAACTGTCTCCTCTGTTTCTGGATGAAAATGTGGATATAATGGAAATAAAATGGCTTGTTAATGACTTTGGTAATGCAGTGTCTCTTAGAAGGGTATTTAGAGTGGCATGACATAGTTGAGAAACAACCAAAATTGTGAGTTTTGGCACTTACTACACCAGCTTCCTTTTCTGTAGTTACAAACTGCCAGAGCAACAACTGCAGCCTCAGTTCAGCTCACGGTGAGTGCTCTGGCTGAGATACAGGAGTTCATGGCAAAACTCCCTTTGGCTTCAGTAGGGCTCTAATTTCTCCTTCAGTATACAGTTGCTGGAATCTCTGAATAGCCCACAATAATGTTTCTAAGCTTTTAAATGCAAAACAAGATACAATTAAGACTAGACTGAGGACTCACTCCTCAGATATCTGGGCACACTTGGACACATCAATGACTCAGTAAGTAGGCAAATATAAACCTAGTAAGCGCAAATTATTAATTGTGCCTTATACTGAATGAGATACTTAGATTTTAAGAACAGGTCTGCATCTGCTAGCTTTCTTTAAAACCTCTCAGACACACGCGTGCATTTCTTGCACTTACTGAACCGATCAATCTGCTTTCAACTCAGCAGTATCATTACCAAGGCTTTTTCATCACTCCTAAGAATGTCTGTAAGTGCCTTGAGGAAGTGAGATGTGTATCAGATTTGACTGAGGTCTTGTTAAGAGTGTAGAGAGAAACAGTGACTGTGGAAGGTAGTGTTGTTCTCTGCCACAGCTGAAATCAAGGAAAGCCTTACACAAGATTATTAAAGATTTCATTTTAAGCACAGGTTTATGTTACAAATTCCTAACACCTCTGGGGATTTCTGTTGAGAGATTGCTAATGGGAAGATCTTACAAAAAACCAGTTGTTTAGATTCACTTTTGCACTAGCACAAAACTTTCTTTTAGCATGTTAACACCTTTATTGAGTAAAACCACTTCATAGAGGAAGTTCCTTAGCTTTCATTAGACTTTTCTCACTGAATAGTTGTATTTCTCCCATGTTGCTATCTGCAGGCTGGTCTCCCTTCAGTAACAGAAAAATATTTTCATAGGCAGTATGGAGTGCATACACAGGACATTATTTTTGCCAATGTGCTACTCATGCTGTGCACGTTCCCAATAAATGAGGCAGGAGGCTTTGAGTAGAGGTCAAAGGCTGAGCAGAAAAAAAAGGCTGAATGTCAGGGAAAGAAGGGCATGTTTCCAGTCATGTCTGTGGCCCTGAACTCTTGTGGGAAGGATGGGGCAAAAAGCCATTTACACAAGTAGGTACTACATATGTAGACAACTGTACACATGCAGCAGTAGTTACATAGTGTGAAAATGGCTCCTGATATATCTGGAAGATTTTCCATGCAGAATTATGTGCTAACCTATTATTATTCTCCAGTATTAGTCTATTCTTATAGAACTATCACATGTATATATAATCCTAATGTTATTCTAATCCCTATATAAAACTAATATTAGCCCTACTCTTATGCTCTAGCATCAGAGGCAAAAGGATAAATGGTCTCACATTTTTGTTGCTGTTGCAAATATTTGTAAGTGTTAAAGACGTACATTAAAATACTGCTTTCTTACACTTGCATGTCTGATTCTGACAGCTGTATCTACAATATTGGAGGAATATATATGCAGAGCAGGGTAGCATCTATTCAGTTTGGAAAAAAAAAGCCAACAGAAGTAAGGCAGACCATATCTTTTGCAGAATTCAGTGAGTGATTTAGCTGTATCACAAGCTTCTCCATTGTTCTCTTTCCTTCTCCGAAAGTTCTCTGGCTTCAGGTCTGGGGTCTGTCACTGAGCCATAGTGTATTGTCTGTAAAGTCTCTGGTTAGTATGGATTTTTAGCACTACTGTGAGCACCCTGGAGGGTGAAATTAAATGTAGATGACAAGAGAGTGCTGAAACCCAGCAGAATTACAGTTTCAATTATGCAACTACAAACATGGATCAGAGGCATACTCCTAAACCCTCAGTTCCATCTGGGTCTCAAATGACTTCAAACTCACAATGTCCTTGTTCAGTGCAAATCCGTCTTATTTCTGCTCATGGTCCATTCATTTTCCTGAGACAGCTATTAATGACATTTAGTCTGGGAGGCACTAAGAATTGCTTTAGAAACACAAGCTAATATCACTGTTGGGAAATGGTCTTCTGCCATCTCATGCTCTCTGTCTCCAAATGACATCTGGTGCAAGTCCAGAGGCTGAAATTAGAAAGTACACTGCAGCTGCTTAAATAACTCAAATTCATTTTGGATGGCTTCTCCAGGAGTATAAAACTATATGCATGATGAGCCAACTACTTCTGAGACCTCCAGGCACTGCTAGATCATAATCTTATAATAACAGATATGAAATATAATAAGAATTGTTATTATGAATGTTGACCTAACAATATGGGTGAATATATCAACTCTGGCAAGTATACCCAGATTTGAGATAACTTGTTCTGTTTTGTATGGTATTTAAGATACCATGTGGTGAGGCTGAAATGGATGGGTATTACAGAGTTTGGTCCATGCCAAAAAATAAACAAGCAAAAACATGAAGTATAGGCTCAAATACACTTGTGGTAATGCTAGTATAGCTAATGTGTCAGGAAGACAAGCTGTCGTGGTTTGAGCCTGGCCAAATGCCAAGTACCCCCAAATAAACACACCCACACCCAGGGCTCATGAGTTGAGATAAGGAAACCTGGGAGAAGACACACTCAAATAGGCAAAACAGGACTAACTTGGGTCACAAAGTGATCTAATTTATTGCTAACAGAGTCAGAGGAGTAAATGAGAAGTAAAATAAACCCTTCAAAGACTCTGTTTCTCCGCTCATCCCCCTCCCTCCTTCCCAGCAGCTGCACAAGGGAACAAGGCATGGGGGGGTGGGGAGTAGGTCAGTTCATCACCCAGATCTTCTTCTCCTGCTCGGGGGAGAGGCTCTTTTCCTCTGCGTAGCCATGGGTCTCACTTGCGGCAGCCTGCCCGATACTGCTACAACATGATGGTGTCCCCAAGGGCAAACAGTCTCCCCAAAACTGCTACGGTGTGGGGTCCATCTTCCATGGGGTGCAGACCTCCAAGCCAGGCGGTTTCCATCTCGGGAGCAAGGCTTCTTCTCTTTACCGGGCTTCTGCTGGACCACACTCTCTCTCTCTCTCTCTGGCACCCACCCACTCCGGTGTGGGGCACTCAGTTCGGTCTCAGGGTGCAAGTCAAGGCCTGTTTCTCCACTAGGACTCCCTCTGGACCACGGCCACTTTCAGGGCATCCTCTCACTTCGGCATGGGCGAGTGGATCTCAGCATTTCCCGTGGGGCCCCATGGGCTGCAGGGGCACCCCAGCTTCACCATGGGCCTCACCACGGCCTGCAGAGGCTGCAGAGCACCAAGTGCCTGGAGGTCCCCCTCCCTCTCCTTCTCCACTGACCTTGGTCTCTCCATGTTGTTTTCCCTCACATTCTCTCACCTACTCCTCCTCCTCTGGCTAAAAGGAAGTGTGTGCACCCATTGTTTTGATTTCTTCTTAAATAAATATGTTTTTCACAGAGGCGTAACCAACATCTCTAATTGGCCCAGCCTTGGCCAGCAGCATGTCCATCACCTCAGAGCTGGACATGGTGAAGGCTTCGAGAAGCTTCACAGAGAAGCCATCTTTGTGGGCCCCCCCCCCACTAGACAAACTTGGGCCAAGCCAAACCACGACACAAGCATACCAAAACATCAAATTTTAGTAACATAAAAGTAGTTTTATAGATCAAAGTCTCCGGAGCAATTCTCCAGCTTACCTCTCCTAGGGAAAAGCATGAGTCTGCCAATTATATAGGAAATATCCCACTAAGTTGTGCAAATTCTCATAGTGTGACCAGGCTGAAAGTCAAAGCTAGTGTCAGATGTTGGCTGTAGCCTTTCAACAAGTTCCACATTATAAGTAACCACATACCACAAGCTATTAGACCTTAAGGCAGAGTGAGGATGTCCTGGGCTCATGCTATTATTTCATGTTGCTAAGAATTTTATGGAATATGTGGTACAGTTGAATGGAGTTTCAACTCATTCTGGTATGCTGCTCATTACAGAAGTGGGGATTAACAGAGAAAGATTGTATTAAGCCAGTTAGAAATTGCTGAAAGTGCTATGAATAGGGGACCAGAGCTTCAGTAGGCATAAATTGGCACAGCTCAGTTCAACTTCATGGACTGTGCCTATTTTAAATCTGCTAAATGAGATTCCAGCTCATTATATAGAAACCTGCATCCATATAAAGATCATAGTAAGAAAAGCTTAAAACTTAAGATCACAGAAGAAACACATTAGTAGATAATACTACCGTTTTCCTCTTTTTTGAAGTCTCAAAGTCAAAATGACCTTTAAAGATGACATGGTGTTTGCTAAGTGTGTATGTTGCTGCAGAATAAATCCAATATATTATTAGGAAGATAACACACTTGTAGTTCTTTTTTTTTCAGTTTTAATTTGACTGCACTTTTACAAAAAATATAATAAAAAGTTAAGGTGTCTGACAATTAAAAAAAACCAAAAAACAAAAAACCCACAACCAGCAACAAGAAAAATCTAACCAGCTCAAAGCTCTTAGGCTTATATTCATAGCAGTTGTTCCTGTCCTATTTCAGACACAGTCTGGATTTTTCCTTGCTACCTTTCCTCTTCAGACATTTCAGCTGAAACAAAAATTTTAATCCTATGCAGAAAATTATAAAAAGAAAAAAAAAAATGTGGCTCTCTCCTTTCTGCAAAGCAGGGAGCTGTGCTGGAGGTTTGGTAGTGCTCGCCAGTGAGGAAATAGCCACTGCAGAGCTACTTCGTGATAACCACATCCCCTGCCTTTCAACCTGAGTGAGAAATCCTCCGGCTTTTTCCAGGAGGGCTTCATGGAATAAGTGCTGTCCCACAATAATTTCTGCTGGAGAGGCTTGAGGGAGGCAGCAGCTGGGAGATGCGAGCAGCCAAACATTCCCACTGCCTGTTTCCATTGCTGCCTCTGGAATGTGGGACTGGGTGACTCCAGTTTTACAGCTGCTTTTATTGGTACAAAGAGCAACCACACACAAACGCTGCTGAGGGGATCAGGAAAGAGTCAAGCCCTGAAAAAAAAGAAGAGTTTTGTTGAGCTGTAAGCTTTTTTGTGAGTTCAGGCACTGCTCTGGCTTTTGAGAAGAAAGCTGACAGGCTGATATGGTCCCAATGTTTTGATGTATTTTCTGATAGAGTTCAATAACAAAAAGGCTCAGACACACATAGGTGGATTCATTTTTCCCTTGAACAGGAATAAATCGGACACAGTGGCATTACATCAAAGCCACACTGGTATAATCAGAATTGAAACAGGGTTTGTTTAGCAGTGTGATACTATGAAAGATGTTATTTTGCATAACCCTTCTCACAGAAATGAGACTATTGCCTTTTTTCCTTACTTTTTTTTTTTTT
>VZRN01005010.1:137217-177802 GCA_013397935.1 Dasyornis broadbenti | reverse complement strand
ATGAGACTTTTTCTTTTTTTTTTTTTTTTTTTTTTTTTTTTTTTTTAATGCCACAAAAGAAGCTGTTTTTGATGTTTGGCTAAAGAATTCCTATTTTCAGACTCTGTTGTCCACTGCTTATGACATTAACACTTTAGACTTAAATTCTCTGTGCTGGCTCTGTTTTGGGCTTAATATTTTCATGAGGAATGCAGCAGATGAAGGTGAGACAGCCAGAGAATGTAATTTGGAGGAAACACATTGCTTTGCCACAGAACACCTCTCCCTTTTCCCCAGCTCTCTGATTTAAAAGCCACAATCCCTGGTGGCACAAGTAAGCCTCAGTGGACCCCATAATACTGAGCTAGGCCAGGTGCTTCACTCCCCACAGGGCTGTGCTGTGGAGGGGCTCATCCACAGCCCTGGGCTCTGTCCCACTTGCTAGGATACTGAGGAAACTTCACTAAACAGCAAAGGAGGCACCCGTTAAAAAAAAAGTTAAGGCTGCAAGGATAACTCCTCAAGACCTATGAGATGCCATTCTCATCTTTTAAAATATGAATTGTTTGGCTAGTAATCATTTTCCACAGACCTTGCTGCTTTTTCAATATATCCTTCCAGTCAGGCCCACACAACTGTGGGGCTGTGTTCAGGGTTCCCCAGCCAAACCCTGCTCCCAGTATGGCATGGCTGCTTCTTCCCGGGGGCATGTCAGGGGGTTTCAGCGTTGTGTCTAAATGCTTTTGAGTATTAATTGGTTGCTGCTCATGAGGGTCTGGAGAGCTGAGGCAGTGCCTCCTCCCTAATGCTGGAGAACAGAGGTCTGAAAGCAGAGGATATTTTAATGTTTTTAATACAAAATATTGTACTATATCCTTTTAAGTATATGCTAATATGAGATACCAAGCCTAAAAGTCCGGACTGACTGTTTACATTGTAGACATTATAGAAATGTGTCCTATTACTATTATTATTAATTAATTTCAGTCCTGGGTGATCATGGGTTCTGCAAATCTGATTCTGTGCATCTTAAAATGGAAACTCAGAATACAAATACAATCATCATGTAGGTCCTGACACTAGCTAACTCTGAGCAATGTGGCCACCATCAGACGGAAATGCTTCGACATATGCAAAGTAGGTGTAAATTGACTCTCAATCCCTCCATAGGTGAATGCAGTTTTTACAGGCATATGGTTTCCTGATGAGATACCAGTTCACACTTGGTATAGCAAGTACCTCCAAATGTTGGGTGCACAATTCATTTTGAGAATCTCTTATCCAAAGCTATTGTCCTCTTATTTCTCTACTTAAAGCCTTCTACAGTTGGGGAAGAGTTAATCTCTTGTCTTGTAGGCATGCTGCTTATAAACCTGTCCTTATTGCGGTTCTGTAGGAAAAAAAAAAAAAACAAAGCCTTTGAATGAATAAAGAAATGTGTAGTTCCAGATTTACAATTAACTTTCACATCTATTCTTTCTGAAAAGCATTCAAAGGCATAGGTCTTGTTTTGGTGTACTGTAAATTCAGATTCCCACTCTGTGGTGAAGTTCTCCAAATTATTTATATTCTGTGGTCTGGGCTGAGGTGGTTTCTCTATGTGAGCATATATATATGTAGACACACACACACACATATATATATAGTAACATATATATATCAATATCAAAAATATATAATGGAAGCTATATTTCATCTTTTATTTATAAAATGTGATTATTTATAAAATGTGAATGTAGCTCTTGGACCCGAATATTCACTGGTTGAAGCTTTAAAAATAGGTTTAAATTTTTCCTCTTTTCTGACTCTTAGGGTCTTAGATAAGAATTGCTTTCTATGACTGGAAAATACATTTAATCTACTATGGTCAAGTGATAGTTAGTAAAAACTGGTACCATATACATGATCCTTACGGTACTATTTGCGCAAAGCAAAACTGACATGTTTCTTGGACATTTTTTAGCTGTTTTTTTTCCCTACTGTTCAGTAGGAATGCTATTTTTTAGTATTCTAAGATAAATTATTATATTGGTTGGATGAACAAGCATCAGGGATTTAATTAAAGAATGAATTTTAGAGAATTAGATTTGTACAGAAAATACATTCCTTTTAAAAAATGACACTATTTAATGTTTGAGCTGTAATAAACCATATTTTTTACTTGAATGCTGTGCCCTATTAGAGTAAGATAAAAACAGCAGTAATCTCTGATTCTTCACAGTATGATTTCATAAGAGGTAAAATTTATGTATTACTGGAAAATGTTACAAGTAGGAAATTTATTGAGTTGTCAGTATAATAAGCATACCGAACATAAAGTCTGAGGCTTTTTGCAATTATGTATGAAATGAATGTAGCAGAACTCCATGCAAGACCTTATGGAAAATTAAGGTGATAGTTATCTTAAATGCAGCTGATGGCAGTTGCTGCCATTTTCTCATGGATTTCTCCCACACGCTCACTTGCACTATGCCCAGGTTCTCTGGCTGGGCTGTGTGCCACATGGAAGATGAGGGATCCCAGCTGCTGAGCCCTCATTACACATTTGGGGTTACCATTCATGGTGGCACCAACTGATTTTTGCACAGGTCTGTCATACTTTTTTGGAATGAGTGGTTGCATCTTATTAAGAAGCTCACTGTTGGGTTTCAAGATGATTTTTCTCCTTCTGGAGAAAGCTGTATTGGAACCATGCTTCCTCTTCTAGTGCTTTACAGCAGTGAAGCCTTCAGTTTCAGGAGAGCTGCAGCCTGGCTGCAGGTGTAGCCTCTATAACAAAGATGGAGAAAAAGCACATTATGTGCATGGTTAATTGGGGGCAGATGCCTGCCAGCTTCAATCCAGCTGTGCCCATAAATACACACATACTGGTCTGGTACCTCCAGCAACACAAAGTTAGTGTATTACAGTGTGCCGGGTACCGAGATTACACCTCATTTTGCCAGATGCCCAGTGTAAAATTGGGTCCCCTATTCAATGTCCTGACAATTTAACAAGGTGTAGGAAAAGATTAACAGGTAACTAAACATGGAAAATTGCAGTATGCGGGAAGATCACAATTTAGTTATCAGATCTTCCAGCAAAGCCACACTTCTTATGGCTTCGGGCAGTATGCACGTATTCTGTATCACTCCAGAGCAAATTCAGTAAGCAGGACAGCTGCCCCATCACATTTTTTTTCAGGCTGGTCTCTTGAAAAGCTAATGTTTGCCAACTGCTGTAATACACTTGGATGAGATGTGGATGTACTGTGGAACAGAAAATATTAATATTATTGATTTGAAATAATAAAGTATCTTTTTTTAATTCCTGCTGTTTCAGGAGACATTCCCGAGGGACTGGATGACAGGGACCTTATTAAACTGGCAGCATGCCTTTTGAGATAAGAAATTACATATTTGATTCTAGCATTTGTATGAAGGAAACAAAAATCTCTGAGAGGTCCTCAGAGATGGATGTGGAAGGCAGAGGTCACTGGTGTTGTTATAGATGGGCCATTCACACTAAATGAAATAAGAAAGAATGGAAGTTATCATTGCAATGTGTCTGGCAGAGTTTCCTTTATAGAAAATGATGTGGCTCGACACAATGTAACCTGACATAATGCAATGTGAGGTACATAGTTAGTTGTAATGTATAATTTGACACAACACATGTGCTATGCATGAGCTGGCAGAAAGTGTTCTGTGGTTCACTGAGTACCCAAATTGCTTTCAAACGACAAGCTTGCCATGTCATGGTGCACGAAAGTTACCTGGCAGTTGTTTAGTGATTCAGTCATAGGCTAAAAAACTGTAGGCATATAAACGCATTTCTTTTGAGTTTTGGGCTGATGCATAGGCACAGATGCTGAACTAAGGAGACATAAAATACAAATTGGCACATGAAAGATCCCTGCTGCTATTAGAGTAGTGTGACTTTCGTTTTCTGCCATGATATTGGAGAGACCCAGGCTGGTCTGAACACTACACCACTGCTCAGCTAGCTGGAATATGATGAAGTACTAAGATTACCTTTGAATCAGTGAGCACAAGTGCCCACGCTCTGATGGTTCCAGCCATCTCCAAATCAGTGGAGCATGTTGTTGAAAGTTTGTGAATTTTCTGATAAATTCTGTCTTTTGACCAGGAAAAGAATCGGAATAGTCAGAGGTACACTAATATGTGATTTTACTGCATCAGCATTATTGAGAATGGAAACAATTCTTTACTACTTTTAAGAATGTGCACAAGAGAAAAATAATTCTATAAGTCGGCAGTCTTCATGCCCTCTGGTAATGGTGAACGACACAGGGGATATTCCCAGGTTCACACACCTGGATTTCTTTCTTTAGATGCTAGGCCATTCCCATCAGCCCCAGACTGGGAGTCCTGCTTTGTAGAGGTAGTCATGGTGGATTTCTGAGCTGGCCATAGTCTTTGTATCACTGGATCTTTAGCTCATCTGGCCCACAAAGACCTCTAATTAATTTGCTGTGCCAGTATCCATACACAGTTTTCATGCTGGATTACATAAGAGTTGTTATTATTATTGTTATTGTTGTTGTTGCTAGACAAAGTACAGAAGTGAGTTTTTGCTGCCTCTGTTTAAAGCATTTAAGAAGAATATCCTCAAATCCCTCTGCTTGCCTTTTCAGAGATGTGACTGGATATTCTATAAATGTAGAATGCACATGAACGTTTTCTCTGCTTCTCTGGAGAATAAGTGCATTGTTTTAAAAGTTGTAATTATGAAGCTAAAGTATTAAATAAAACTATAATTATTTCAATACAGATATATTAAAAGGCAACAAACATGCAATAAATGAAAATGTTCTTTTTATCTCTGCCTTGACCAATGCTGGGTGACTGGATTTCTGCCCATTCTGTGTTGATATGCATTCATCATGCATAGTGCAGCAGAAGCTTCTCTGCAGGTAGAGGTGTGGCAAACCAGAAACAATCTGTGACAAAATTTTTGATGGGTGTAAACTGCCACAATTCTGTGAGGTTGGTGGCCAGTTTCAAAGCTCTTAGGTTTTTTGGCCCTGGTTTCATGGAAGTAATTTTTTTTTTATGAGACAGACAAGTTTCAACACCCTTCTCCCTCTCACCTGTGTTCTTTAGGTCTAGAGAGACTACAGGTGACATGTACTTAATTTCTGAAGCAAGTTTTCTAACTCTTTGTTTGCTTAAGCTACACATGGCATAGCACCTTACACTGTTTTCACTTGGTTTCAGTCTCTTCTTTGGTTCTGACTATGTTAACATTTGGCAAAACCAGAAACAAGCAGGATCTAGTGCATTTGCCCAACGAGCTGCTACGTTGTAAAACTGCTGCTGTGCAGGAGCCATACCGGCTCCTGCAGAGCTGGTCACTTTGCCAGGGATACATCAGAGAATCTGGAGAGACATTTGCCATGGCATGCAGGAAAAAAAAAGTCATGGTAGAGCCAGAAGAAAAGCTTTTGTTTCAAAATAGAAAGCCCAGTTATGTGCCAGAGTGGACTCTATTAGCTCCTGTGAAGGAAGAAAACCAGATAAAATGCTGGTGAGTTTGGAAGAATAACCTGAAAACAAACAAATGCACAAATAGACAGAAACCAACTAAAAGTCAAACCACAACAGACCCAAAGTGCTCTCTCTAACAATTGTAAGGACTAAAGAGAGCTCTTGGTCATCTCTCTGTGTGCTCTCTCTGTTTTTTAAGACTTTTCAGCTACTGCTCTTGAGTTTGAGATAAAGTCCTCCATCTGCGTGGTGGCAGCTTTTTTGCGACTTGACCTTGATTTTACTGTTCCAGTTTCGACCTTTGAAAAGCTCCCTAGCTGTTGACACACTTGGCACAAGAAATCTGCCTGGGAACACAGAAAACATATCTTCTCAGTCAGCACCAGGATCTGCTGGAGTTTGGACAGGGCAGGGTCCTTGCAGTGCTGCTCAGAGTAGCTGGGCTAGGACTTTTGCTCTGTTTTCATAGAAATTGCTTTTCCTCCAAAACTAAGAGAATAGTCCTTGGGGTCTGTGGGCATCCACACCTCCAGGTGATGCCCTTCAAAATTAGAATGACAAAGGGTAAATGCACTCAGTACTGGAATTTTAGAAGTAACAAATGTTACTTGTGAAATTGTGTCAAAACCAGCAAATGGTTTTGGTGAAGGAAAAAGATGTATGTATTAGAAATTTTAAAATGACTCTCATTTTATAAAGATAATTAATTTTCCTGTTAATGGTTTTGTTGGCTTTTTTTTTTCTTTAAAGTTCTTTCAAATTTTTGCTTTAAAATAGCTTTTATCTTTCTAAAAAAACTTAACCTAGGTAGAATGTAGAGAAAAGCAATAAGCAAGATGGTCATATAATGCCCAAACAAAAACCTTTCACATCTATTGTAACTTCTCACTTGGACTACAAATGGATGTTTCCCATTTCATTCAATATCCCTTCCTGTTATTGTACATTCCTAAAATTCAAACATATCAAAGCTGAATTTTTGTTTTCTGCACAATTTCTTTTCTTGCTCAGGCATGTCCCATGATGTGTCCTGTGCTGCTGCTGCTTCTGTGGAGGGAGGATGGAGTGGCCTGCTACTGGCTCAGGCAGTGCTGCCTTCTGTCACTGTTACCTAGCAGGACACATGAACTCTGCCAAACATCTTGACTCCATCCTCCTCCTTCTCAGCAGGAGAACTCAGAACTCTTGTGTTAAATCTTCCAAGCTCTTTTGCTGTTTGTTTTTCATGTAAGGCTAAAAATGAAAGAAGGCTTAGCAGATAGTTTTAGAAATCTTGGAGGGAAGAAGGTGGTGTTTTAATTCCTCGGACTGTAGAGGGGAGGAGAATAAAGCTTTTATGCCTCTGAAGCTTAATTAGATGAAGTATTTTTGCAAAAATAGGGTGTTTCATTAGGAAAAAAAAAAAGAAAAGAAAAAAAGAATTTCCTCTCATTTTAATTTCTGCTACTGTTTGACCTTGACAGATTCTGTGATATTTCAGGGACAGTGAGCACCTATAGGGACTGAGTTTGGGTAGATTTCTACTTGTTTGCTATGATGACCTAATTATTTAGAGTCAGTTCATCTGAAATTGAAAACTGTGTGAAAAGCCTGGCTTTTGAGCTGTACGCCAGGTTCAGAACCCAGGCAGCACTTGTCTCAGAATTACCACGTGGCCAGCATATTGAACTTGTTTTATTTTTTTATTCTTACAGTGTAAAGTATTTAAGAAAAGGGTCAAGAGTTGACATAAAGCCACTACCCCATTTTGACAAGGAGGTAGCAACTTTTCAACTTCTTTTACTTCCCAACAGGAAACCATTAAAAAAAAAAAGGAGCAGAATACTAAAATGAAAATTTTTACAATAAAATTTTTTTCTGTGTGCTCATTTGATACCAAAATGTCAACATCAGGACCTGCTAACAATCAGTTTTAGAAGCTTTAAAGGATGAGAACTAAGGAGAATGGAGCTTTTGTCTAATGTCATCCTTGACTTTGATATATTGTATTAGGGGACAAGTGGTACTGTGTTTTGTAGTCATGAAAGCAATTGTGTATATTGTTCTCAGAAAGATTAGAAAATAGTGTAATTAAACCAGTTATCCTTTTTGAAAAGTTCTGGCTGATGTTATCTATTTTAACTTGTGTATTCTGACACAGAAGCAAAAGATGCTGAAAGCTTATTCTTTGTCTTGCTGTTACCTGTAAAACTGTGTTTCAGGTATTACTAGTATGCACTTTCATGGTGTACTCAGCCTTGCTCTGCAAAATACCGTAGAGTCCTGAAACTCAGAGATGTTCCCTGGCCTAGATACGTTTTTGTATTTATATTGCTTGGTTACTGCACCATTTTCTCCTTCTCCTAATAACTCTCTGAAATGGAGAGTGGTATTTGGCTCCCATGCAAATGCTGGATTCAGTTCTGTGCCTGTACAAGAAGTCAGCTGGGGAGGAGACATGGCAGCAGAGGTTCAGCTTCTTTTTTAATGAAGAGAGAAACTTGGTCATATCTGCATGGGTCAACAGCAGGGTATGGTAGGCAAGGGTTCTCCTGTACTTTAGCAGCTGTGTTTTCTTCCCCTGTGGGTGTAAAGGACACAGGATAGGAAGTATTCAGAAATATTCAACTTCTTATATAAAAAAAGCTCACAGCAGGAGTTTGTTTCAGGCAAGCCAGCTATATAGTTAGAGTGCTTTTAGAAAAAGAAAAATATCCCAAATAGTGTGAAAATATACTAAGAAAGCTCATGTTAATGGAAGAGAATGATTTTTTAAACTTTTTTTCCCCTCCCAATGGAAGTGAATATGCATAAAAAACATTAGTCTTAGCTTAATGGTGTAAAAAGATGCAAAGTCTTTCCTATTAAGTATTCATGAATACTGACATTGAGAAAAGAAGGAAATGCTTGCTTCCTAGTGCATCGTATTTTGTATCTGATCAAAGGGCAGAGCCCCATGAGAACGTGAGCAATGCCTGTCGTGTTTGTTGCCTATTAGCTCTTGTCCCTGAAGCTGAGCTGCTGTAATGTGGGTTTTCCTAATCTGCTTCAGTGCAAAGTCACCTGCCTTGATTGAAATCACTGCTGGACAGTATGGATGGGATGTGAGGAGCAATCACGTGATTAATTTTGAGGCACAACTGTAATGGAAGTAGCCAACTGTTTCCAAAGTCTACACATGCCCATGACCTGTTAATATCAGTGACATCAAACTGAACTTCAAATAAATACGTAGTCTCTCTACCCGAAGCTTTCTGGAAGTCTCTAAAGGTAGATTTTTTTTTTTCCCCTCTGGTATTTTAAGGGAGATACAGGGAGGTTAAGTGACTTATACAAGGTTATTTAAGTTTAGAAGTTAGGAAGAGAATTTAGCTATTTCACTAAATCTCTTCTTAGATAAAACTCTCTCATCTACCAAAACTGATTTTTGCATAAAACATGAACCAAGCAAGGCATTATTATTTTTGTCTCAGAGTGATGTATCTGTATTTAGTGAGGGAAAAATATCAAAATCTGTCTTTTCCAGCTATTGGACTGACAGGCTTCTGCTGTGCTTTTAAGAACTTTTGTAACATACACGTTTGATAAACGATGGTGGATGTTAATGTACACACACACACACACACACGCACGCATGCACACACACACATATATATATACATGGCTTTCTCTACATGCAGATTTTCTGTGTATGGAGGTACTTAAAAAAGCAAACAATTGAAATGCTAAAATAATGATGGTTAAATAATCCTGATGTGTCCCTACCACTGCTCAAAGAATAGACTGTAATTCAATGTAGAATTGTTACAATAGTTATAGATTATATAAGAGATCAGTTTTGAATTTATTATTGTCAGACTAATCAGACCTTCTGCATCCCATTGGAGGCTTTTTCCTCACAGCTTTGTGGTTTTGGTTCAAGTTGGCAAGGAGAGTCCAAGAACCTTACATTTAAGGATAGTAAGAAAAGAGATTCTACCCTCAAACATATA
Organism: Dasyornis broadbenti; assembly: GCA_013397935.1. Classification (NCBI taxonomy): domain Eukaryota; kingdom Metazoa; phylum Chordata; class Aves; order Passeriformes; family Dasyornithidae; genus Dasyornis; species Dasyornis broadbenti. The sequence continues at coordinate 168,363 of VZRN01005010.1, read as the reverse complement.
GGAAAAAACTTCAATGGTGTTGATGCATTAAAGAATCAGGAGCTGGATGAAAGGAATCCTATTTTTCTGTGATAGAAGAATAAGTTCTTAATCCTAGTACTGGGATCAGCATTGGAAATACTTTCCTGGGATATGCTACTTATCCAAAATAAGCAACAGACATTTTGCAAGGGGTTGTGGCAGGGGAGCAACATCTCTTATGTAAGAGAACAGCAACAACATTAAAGGTCCTGGGAAGACATTAAAGGTCCTGGGAGAAACTACACTGTGAACATGAGCAGGTAAAACGTTACCTAAAATGTGTAAATGCAGAGTTCTCCCTACATTGTCAGGATAGTGCATTAGTGCTAAAGCAAGATCTCAGCAGTGGGCATACCTAAGTCTAAATATTTCAAAAAATCAGACTTGGATTGATTTCATGATTTTAGTCTGCAGAAACAGAGGTTCTTATACTCTCAAAACCCATTATTATCAATTGGGTTTTAATGGGTGACATGCATATGCACATAAAATCCCCAAGCCCCAGGCTCAGAGATTAAACTGAATTACGAGAGTATAATCTCTATATAATAGAGATAACTTCAATTCAAGTAAATGTTCAGACTCTATAAGTAAAGGTGAGAGGAAGGGGAGAGCACAGTCTCCCTAGAGATCAGGACCCATCTAGGTATGGGAAAGGTGACTGTCAGTTTTATGCAGTCTCTTTTTTCTCGCCATCTTGCTGAGTGAAATGATGCCCATGTTTTTTCTGCAGGGTCTTTCTAGAGCAGCAAGCCCATCTTGCCTTGGTGCCTGCTGGCTGAGGATTGCTGCACCTGTGTTTCCTTATATTAGTCACAGGTTGCCTGGCAATGGTCTAATGGCATCCAGTTGACATGAAATAATTTAGGGACTCATTCTCTGTCCCAGGAATAAACTGGGATTATTGAACTATTATTTTTTCCCCCCAAGGTGATCACTTTCTTCTTGGGCAGCAGGAGAAAAGATGAAACAAGCTAAACTAAATTAAGGGATTTCCTCTTATTCCCAGCTCTTATTTTCATTTGTTCTTGTTGTTCCACCCACCCCCCCCCNCCCCCCCCCCAGCAGTGCTGTGGAACTGCAGCTATGCCTTACCTTGCAGTTAACCTTTGAAAGAGAAATACAGGAATATGAGTCCCTTCTCTTGCTCTGAGGGGAGTCTGAAAACGCAAGGATATAGAAATTAGAGGGAAATTAGGATGTTAAAGGATATTGCTTAGGGATGAGTTTGCCATGTAGGTAATGGACACAGAGGATGTGCAGCTCTGGGGTGTGTATAAATACATTGCAGTGTGCCAGAATGGCACCCATATTCCTACATCTCAGTCCCTCTGTGAAAACCAGTATGCTGGGTGAGGAGCTGCTTCAGAGGAGATAGCAAGAAAGTGCGTGTAAGGAAGTACTGCTGTTTGTCTTTCCTCTAAAGTGTGGAAAATGAGGGGAAGGTGCTGGTCATTGTTGCATGTACACAAAAGGTGAGCATTTTGTCAGGGTGTGAAAGATGTCAATTTGGTTTTCTTTCCTGTCTGAGAAAGCTGAAAACTACCTATCTTCCTGAGAATGGCACCCTTCAGTTCTTTCAGTGCTCTGGGTTGGGTTGTTTTTATTAGAGAAGTGCTTGCAACGAGAAGACATCCATGAGACTAAATAGAATAAAGAGAGGAGGTACCCTATGCCTTAATAGTCAAGCTATTTCCCTGGAAATTTTGGTATTCAGTTCCCTCAAAAGATTAACTAATTTATCTTATGATTCACCATATCATAAAATGCAAGCTTGTAATTTCATGATGGTGCAAGTAACCAAGGCAAAGTTGAGCAGGGTTCTTCCTTTATCCAGAGTTGTGATTTTGGTGGAATAAATCTGTTCTCTATTGAGGTATTGATTTACAGCCATACAACCTATTCTGAGCCTGGCCGCAGGTGCTTTGTCTAGACTAGAATGAGATGCCTTTGATGAAAAACTTGTATGTGTATGTAGTTTTACACATAAAAATTAAAACCTGTATTCTCAGTCTTTTGAAAGGGGAGAATAATTCTCCATTGCTGGAGAGAATGCAGTTTTGGATGCTGAGATCTGCATGGAGTTTTCTGCACATAGCTCAACTTGGCTTGTTTGAATTCATCTGTTGGGGGAAATGAAAGGAAAATAATAGGATCCCTTATTTATCCTGCAGTCAAATAGTGAAACACAAGTCAGGAAAACTGCCTGTGGAAAAGTGACCACTGAAATTGCTGCCATAACATGGTTTCCTAAATATGCTTAGCTACCTAGTTTAAAGGTAGTTCAACCTGTCTACATGGTCAGCAGTCCCTGCACACATTAGCTGCAGAGCTGAGTTGTGGCACTTGTGTTCCTAGATCATTCCTGTGTTTGCAGGAACCTTGTTCTGTGTATTCTTTTTCAGGCACCCAAATTTACATTTTGTTTTATGAAAGACAATAGTTAGTCATTCTCTTAAAATATTAACTTCATTACTCCTTTTTCTCCTGCCTTAATGTCTCAAAATTCCATCCAGGCTAATTTGCACTGGTGCCTGCAAAAGCAAATTGTTAGCTGTACTCTGTAATAGAGCATACAAGAAATCAGTGGCCAGGCTCTTCCTGATTTAAGTAATTTCTGGAGGAGTCTGAGGTGTTTGTCATATTGTTCTGTGGGGCAGGATTAGGTCTCAGCTGTTGTTAGATTTAAGGTTTCCAGCCTTCCAAGGGTATCTAATGAAAAAGCAGTGAATAAAGTGTTTTAAAATACAAGATGAGTCTGTATTCTTAAGAGTGGTTTATTAAAGAAAATGATTCTGAATGCGCATGTCAGGGTGGAGCACCACAAATTATGTCATTCCACTGTGCAAATAAATAGCAAAACAATAGGGAGCTGAACAGGCTTCATTGTCTCATAAAGCTTGGCATTTTTCATTTACCTTCCCACCTCCATTAGATGCAGCAATTAAAAAGTGGGTCATGGAACTGTTCAGACATAGGAAATTAAACAGAGCTTTAAAGGTGTTGCTCTAAGTATCTGTGAACGGTCTTGTCTTCTCTAACTAAAAGAAAAGAAAATTGAATGTGTCCACTTGTTGTTTGGCTGCAGAACAGGCTGAAGGTTTCTAGGGGGTGTGTGCCACCCTCCTGGGACCAAGTATTTTAATTTCTGTGCATTTCCTCTGTGCATTTAACACTTTGCCTGCTATGATGTCCAGTATTTCCCACACAACTGCAGTACAGGTTCTCAGCTCTCTCGTTCTGTATCCTGATCAGCACAGACAAGGGCTGAGGCAGCTTTAGGGCACTGACAAAAACTCATTGCTTTAATCAGCAGATCCATGGCTCTAGCTGCTGAACCACTGTTTATTCTGCATGGTATTCACTCAAAGAGAAAAGGACGTGTGTGAGTCACTACCACTGTTTTTTTTTTCATAGCTGAAATGAAACCCCTGTGTTTGGGTTGGTTTTCATGAAGAGTGTTTGGACTGCAGAGCATGTTTGTGTTCACAAGTGCTGCAGACAAACCCTTCAACCTCAGGACGCTGTAATGGTCTTGGGCTCAATATGCGAGTTCCAGCACTGGGCACTAGAGACCCTGAGCTGCTCTCCAGGAGTCACCTGCATCTTAATTTTACTGACTGACCAACACATGCCCAGGGCCTTTCTCTGAGCTCTGTGTTTACTGCTGCTTTGGCCCTTTATCCCATCTTTGAGAGATCTGCCCCACACTTACAAGGCTATTGATAGATTTTATTGATCCCAAGCTTACTTCCTGTCTCCACCAGTTCTTGTTTCTAATGGTCAGGTTGTGGATGATGCAAACGCACCCTCCCCTAGGTCGAACTTCATTGGCCTAATTTAAAATTCTAACCGGTGGCTTTAAGCTGTTGCCTGAAAGAGGTGGGGGAGTGTCAGGGTGCCTGACCTGCCAGCCAGGTCTGAGGGAGCAGGGACTCTCTCTGTGCAGCACAGAGAGAGTTTGTCCGCTGTCAGCTGGGATACCTCAACACACCGTCTTGCTTTATGGCTCTCTTTTGGAAATCTGCCTGCTGATGGTAATTGAGCTGCCTTTCTAATTCTCTGCAAAAATTATTAAGAAACCTATTTGTGCTGTGGGCCCGCAGAGATTGCTAGTAAATAGGGGTAGGGAGAAGGGAAGGGAGTTAATCTCGTGGTGTTTTATCCTGAATGGTGACTACTGAATTAACTCCTGATATGAAAATGAACAAAGTGGTATGCTTATAACTGTAAGACTCCTCATGACAATGCCATCAAAACAGTTTTCCTTTTTTCCTCCTCCTCTGGATTTTTTGATGCACCTGATGTGAGCTGCTCTGAATCCAGGCTTGTTTCAGCATGAGCTGGAATAATGTTACTGGGGGGAAAACACAAGTAAGATATTTGTGCTGATACACAAAAAGCCTCATTTGTAGATTTGTTCCAAGTCCCATCCTTGTTTCTTCTATTGTTTGGCTTTTTTTTTTCTTGCTTCTGAGATTTCTATTGCTATTTCAAGATTTTCTGCAATGTGGACTCTGTCTTTGATCTTGTTTTGTTTGTTCTCAGTGTTTTTGCAATCCAAGCAGAAGCAAATGATATTTGGGAAACAGTAAGTTTGAACTTTTGGTGATTGCTTGTTTCTGCTAGAAATTCAGAACATAACTTTTTTATTTATTTGGAATACTGCTGATTCTCATACAATCTATGACACAGCTACTCTATTAAAAAAAAAAGATTTTAATGTGTGAATAAAGCTACAGTATTAATTGAAAGACTCAATAAGTCAAGCAGTTTCAGCTGGCAGTGTTATTTAATGATTGTTACTGTTCTGCTCTTAATTCTGGGAGTCCAAAATTAGACTGCTAATTCCAGACCTGCAGCTTCCAATATTTGTTTGGGACGGGGGGGGGTGTTATCACAACACTGAAAGCTTTTATTCCAGCTGTATTGCAGAGCATTTAATTTTTTTAACAGTGGTGCGAGAAAGTCGGTTGCTAAATATGGATGTAGAAGCTTATCAGTAAGCCCCCTATTTTCTAATGTCTTGGACAGAATTATATGTCTCTGAATGTGTCTGTTAGTTATTTTCTTTTGGCTGAGAAAACTTTGGTAGCTTCTGATCCCAAAATTTTCCTTTCTGTAAAAGTTGTCAACCATCTGTAATTCCCTTTGAATGTAGCCTGGGAGATCTAGTCTTGTCGGTGATCAGTAGCTGTTTGTGCTACGAAACTCTCCTTGTCTGCAGGTATGAAATGGCCTGGGACCTCCACAAAACTAAGGTTCTTAGTCATATAAAGCCTTAACAACATATGATGTGGTTATATTTATATATTGTGGCTATATATAGTTATTTGTTATATCTTACATATGTTGTTGCAATATACAATGTTCCATATTATGGGTATGCTCCCATGGTAATGGCAGTGTTCCAGAGAAAACTGGAATGAAACTGTCCTGTAATTAAAAAGCTTATTTTTTACGTTTTTCTATAAAAGGATTAAGTCTTCCAGTCATCTCCCCAGCCCCAATGACAAAGCTTGGAATCATTTGCGTTTTTTTGTGGTTTTGGTTTGTTTGTATGCGTGTTGTGGTTGCTGGTGTTGTTTTGTTGGTTTTTTTTCCAGTTGTGGTTGTTTTATTTGTGAGTTTTGGTCTTGGCTTTTTTTTTCTGGAAACTTCACTGATAAGATCTGTTTATGATAGTTTATCTTGCAATAGGCTGAAGGAAAAGGGTTGCATTATACTCTTATTCTTTTAAGGAGTTGTCAGTGTTCTATGCATGACATGGACGAGTAGGTAAAAGTGGCTCAGAGTGAAATGAGGTTTCAAATTATTTATCATTTCCCCTTTAACCACTTCATCTTTGACTTATATTTGTTAAACCCTATTAAAAATTAGTGTTGAAATGTATTACAAGATGCTGTTTGCCGTAGATAGACATCACTTTTAAAATTAAATTATGAGACTTTTCAATGCAGCAAACAGATATAATTCATGTTATTTTTATTTTTTCAAAGTAAGAGACAAAAACGAGTAGGGGAAGGGAGAGGAGGATAAACTCCCACAGATCTAAACTTTCAGGACAATTAGCTTAAGGACTTCTTTCACTTTTTAGTTAAGAAAGGATACTAATAAGTGTTATGACAAGGTATTAAAAACCTTTGTAGGTCACTTATAATAGCTCATTCAACAACAAAGAAAAATAATCTTTCTCAAAACTGCTTCTTTTGCTGCCTTACAGAGATACTGCACTGAAACATGAATTTTTTTGCAGAGTAAAGAATTTTGGAGGTGGAAAGGTAGAACTTCACCTTTGCAGCACCTAAGCTAGCTTCCCAGGCCAGCCATCACAAAACATTTAAGTTTGTTTACATTTAATTTAGGAAAAAATGTTACCTGTTCTGTGTTCAATATTGACAATGCCAGCAGAAACTCCATGTTGTCAAAATGGATAGAAATCAAGTAATCACAGAGCTGGGGTTGGCGATGCTGGGCTTTGCAAAGGCCAAGGTGGGTATAGAGCTCTGAAACAGGCTCAGCTGTGGTTTATATCCTTGAAAGCAGCAGCCTGTTGGCATCATCTCCAAATTCTGTCAAGCAAAATGTGCAGCTCCTTATGCATACTACCTAAAACTTTTGGACCTTTCTGTGGACAAATGACATATAATGTCATAAATTGGTTTAAAGAAAATTGGCAAAGTTTTAGTGCTTAAGTGTCTCAGGCTGACGTCTCCAATAACTGAAGCTCGACAATCTCAGAAAGAAAAGTCAGGCAAGGTGAGTGTCTTACTTAAGATGTGATTGTGGGGAGCTTGGAGGTCTCTAATGGAATGATCCATGTGGGTTTGTAGGGTTTGTGAGGAAGTTGGTGGAGTGAGAGATAGGGACTTGAGATTACTTTGCAGAGGAGATAAAATATGATGTGAGATGGAGTAGTTTTTAATTGACGATTAACTCTGTTGAGATTGTAATTTGTTCCAGCTGCGGGGAACATACCTTGCTGTCTCTGTCTCCAGTTAATTTCAGGAGCACTCCAGGCCTTTAACCATGACAGTGAAATCTTGACACTGTAAAACAAGCCCTTAGCCATGTCTGTGTTAGCTATAGGTCTAGTCTTTTCTTTTTTGGCTAATTTTCCACAGAGCTAGTGAGCAGGCCAACATACAGTGGTAATATACTGCTTCAGAGCAGTCTCAAATCAATCTCTGTTTCTTGAAAGAAAATACTATTCATATACAGACAAAACAATGTTAAAAATCAGATTTTAATTATTTTCTCTCATAATGGTTCCTTAATGTCTTGTCCATTTTTCTTGTTCTGCAAAAGCCTTAAGATTATAAAAATGGTGCAAAATTTCCTCCCATGTGTATCTGGATTACTAAATTGCTGTGGTTTGGGACCTTTCTTAAAACTATATCTGTTTGTATTGGGAAATCTGGTCAAGAACAAAGCTGCATAAGATGAGCTGCTGAGCAAAGATGCAGTAAGATGGTGTCCTGCTGTCACAGAGCATGCATTCCCTTGCAGTGTATGGGAATGATTTTTGTAATGAGTTACAGCTGGGTCCCCTCAGCTCATCCAGCGCAGCAACTGGATTATCTGTTCGATAAGCGAATGCTTTTTAGATTTTTAACAGATAATTTGCTGACTTAGGCTGCCTCTCTGGTTGAAGTGTTTATATTGGCAAACTTCTGAATATGTGTATGAATTATATCTCATTGATAGTTCCTCTTTTGTGGTAGGAAGGACACAGAAAGGATTGTAGCATACTCCTATGCTGGCATGCGCATCTTGATTCAGACTAGTAATCTACAGGAAAACAGAACTGTAATTTGCCAGAAATCATGAGGTATCTGTATAGGAGCAATTCACTTGGTTCTGGCAGAGCTGGCTTTGAGACCAATTTTTTATTCACCAGTTTTCATCCAAAATAGTGACAATTCTAAACTGGGAGAAGAAATTGTCCCCCTCCCCCAGAACATGCTATTAAAATATCACAATATTTTGCTTATGAAACCAATGTGCTCCCCAGGATCCCTGACTGCTGCTGTGTGAAGCTGACAGGGTTTGACAGTTTTGCTGCTGTTAATCAGTGGGGTTTGCTAGTGAAACTAAAAGGATTATAGCAGTTTTATTCAGCAGCTTCATGGGCTCACCGGGTACCCTGGTGAGTGGGAGGCTGTCCTGGGAGTCACAAGCTGAAGTCAGGCAGCTGGGAGCTCAGGTGGCTCTGAAATCTGCAAGTGTTGGCATCCCGCTCCTCATTGCTGAGGAGACAGGTAAATAAACAGCTACAAAACAGCAGGTTTCCAGCCTGCCTCTGTCTGTGTTCTGTCAAAAGAAAGCATTTCCATGAAATGATAGCATTTGACAAATTGAAGTTTTATGATGGAATAAAGAGCAGATAGGAAATTTGTTGTATCTGGATTTTGATCTTGCTTGCATCTCACTTGGGAACAATCTGCTGTTTGGATGAACAGGCAAAACCTAGAAGTTTATTTTTGCCTAGAAGCAGAAAATCACATAGCAACGTGAATTTTAACTCATTAGTCCTTATTATTTGAGTTTTATGCTGTATTGACCTCAGACATGCAGCTCCTCAGGGTCTTGGAGACAAATCTCTTTGTGACTTACTGGGAGATCTTGGACAGGTGTAGCAGGTGGAGGTGTGTCATCTCCTCTGTGGTTAAGCGGTGACGCCCTGTGCCTGTACAGCTCTGTGCCTCAGTGTGATCAGGCACACAAGCAGGTGCACATGCTTATGCATGTATGGGCATAGGAGTAACCACAAGTGCTGCTTCCACAGGCTAAAAATGTGATTTAGTTTTTAATTCTCTTTTAATCTTTGCTCTTTTAAAGGTGGTTATTTCAAAGTACATGCTGTGGTTCATATGCCTCTTTAAAGCAGTGGTAATCCCCAAATTCTACTTGAACACTTATTTAAGTCTATGAGTGATAGTTTGTTATTTAATCAGCTTTTTTGTTTTGTCAATTTTTTTTCTCTCCTATATAACCTGACAGAGCTACAGTAGTAATTTTACACAAGAGAGATCTGGCAGTATGTAAAGTATCTTTTGGAGAAAAAGGAAAGAAGGAGAGGGGAAGGAATGGAGGGAGGAAGAAATCTGTCACTAAGCAAGCTTAGGAACTTTTCCTTTTATCACTTAAACTAAGAAATGCAGGCAATGGTAGTCCTTAGGAAATTCCTTCCCCTGCTCATCTAAACAAAACCAAATTGTTTTGCTTCTCTGTCCCTTTCCCTCCTTCCTATGGGTGGTGATTTCTGTGGGCTCTAAATGTAAGTGTGCAGCTTGGAGACTGAGTGGTTTTCCTGGTGCTTGGCACAGTGGAGATCAGTGCAGGTGGGAGCTAGAGGGCTCCATATTATGCCTAACAATTTCCAGACAAACAATCCTCTACAATTAGTGTTCTTAAGACACACACACACAGAGGTTAAAATACTGTTTAGAGGAGCATACTATAGAAGATGCAGGGCAAAAAGTTATACTACCTAATGAAGGTTTTTGACTACCCCATTACAATGAAGTGTTGTTCAATTAAAAATAAGTCCATTTAGAAATTTCCAGTGGGCTCAGAATACAATTCCGACTTCACGATTTCTAGCCAACACAGCTTCTATAAATGCATCCCTTTGACACAAAACCGACCTGAAATGCATTGAACTCCTTGAAACTGGAGATTTTATTGTGTCAGTTACCGACTGTGTATATTGTGCTGAAAAAATCCAACACCAGGCATGGAATGATTAAATCAACCTGGTTTTCTTAGAACATTCTCCAATCAGGCTCCTATTCAACACACAATGCTGTTGCTGACATTGCTAAAGTCCATAATGACATCTTTTTCTTTCTGCAACAGAGGAAGGTTTTTAAAAAATTACTTGTACTATTTATGGACCTTCATAAGGTCTTAAATGTTGTGAATCACAAAGTTCGTGCCAAGTGATTTCTTTTAAAAGGCATGTAGCAGTCTGGCTGTTTGTACAGGAATAGTTGGTAGTGGCAGGTTTGTAACTGGCTCATGTTGGACACTATTGTACTCAGGGCTGAGCATCTTAAGGGTATAGTGTCTCTAAATTGGGATTGGCTGTTCAGGTCAACTGATATTAAATCTTTGGCTGGGAAATTGCTTGCTGAGGGATTTCCCTCCCCCATGCCTTTTATTATGTGTATAATTCCAATGATACCTGATTTATGAAAGACAATCCTAGACAAGGAAATGAATTGGCTTGGCATTTGCAAAAATGGATCTTGGTGTGCAGGTGCAATACCATGGAGGGACAAGTGTAACAAGGAAAAGTCCTGAAGTAAAACAAGGCAGTCAAATGAATATGCACTGAAAGAAAGAATTAGGGGTTTTCTTGGTTGTAAGAAACTGTTTAATTGCAATTGTAGGTTGGTTCTTTGTTACTATCCAGCTTTGGCCTGTTCATTTCAAGATCCAAGCTTTTTTTCTTGTGAAATCTGAATAATAAAATTTTAGTTAGACTTATGACTACTGTATGTCTCAAATCCTCGGTCTCTTCTAATATTAATAGAGAAGACTTGCAAATGTATCTTAGTCCCATTTTTGCAATTTGAGTCCAAATTGTCTTGAAAATCAACAAGGCTGCATAACTCATCTCTGAAAATAAGTAGTACAATTATAGATCTCTGGGATGGTTTTGGAAATATTACATCAGAATATTTATTTTGAGGTACTTTGTGGGCAGAAGGATGAGTATCCCAAAAGCAGAGTGTATTAAATAAAATCCATAGCTTTTACTTATATTTTATATATTAGTTTTCTCTAGCTGTTTAAGTTAACTGGATTTTTTGAACTTATTTTTCATAAATGTAGAAGAATCTATTTAATCATTAAACTTGAAGCTTCAGGTTTCTGAAGTCAAAGGTCAGGTTCTAGGAAAGAACAGTGTCATGGCAGAGATGGAATCAATCAGAATGAAGAGAAATCATTAAAAATTCAGCTATTGTCAAAATTTGAAGACAGTGCTCCAAACACAATTTTTTTTATCAGAGAGGGAGGTCTCGTCAAGACTGATTTCCTTTGTTGGGGAACTGATAGTTATTTCCCCAAGAAACATGTATGTTGTGGAATGGCCGAATGCAGAGTCTTCTTTCATAGGAAGTGCCTGAAGTATGATGTACTTTCTCAACTGTGGGACACCGTGTGAAGACCAAGGAATGCTACAAAGAACCTACAGGCTGGCTGACCTAGTAAAGGACAGCTTTGAACTAGGAACGACAGAAAAATGAGATATCAACCCATGAGCAAGTGAGGACAAGAGAGACCTTCTAATCAACAAAACAGGGGTAAAGTGGGTCCGTTTCAAGTGTATGCGCACAAATAAGGGAGTAGTGAGATGGCAGCATGATGGAAGAAACTTTCATCCATTTATTGGGAAATGGGCACAACTGGGCACCTCTCTCAAGAGCCTGTACACTAATGCTTGCTGCAGGGGAAACAGTGTCCTTCTGTGTTTGTAGGGCTACAGTCTCAGGGATATTAGAGACATGGTCGAATAGCTCCAGGAGACGCATTGTCATGGATGGATACAGAACCTTTATGCAGGACAAACCAGGACAGTGAAGTGAGGGAGCTGACCTTAAGGTGAGGAGGTAGAAGGGACACACAGAGCTCTGTCTTGTTATGGATGAGCCAGCTGAGTTCTTATGTGTCAGAATTAGCAGGTGGACCAATGTGGATGATATGCTGGGTGTTTGATCAAGAAAAAGATGTAGTTAAGGCCTTCAGACATCTGAAAGAAGCCTCATGTTCACAGGCTGTGGGACTATAAAACACCCCTATTAATACTGGGCGGGCAACACAGCAGGGCACAAGAGATCCAGGAGGATTCTTTCCAGTGTGCTGCAATGATAACTTCCTGACACAGGTGACTGAGAACCTGCTCTGCAGGATCACTTACTTACAAGCAAGGAGGAACTGGTCAGGAATGACCAGTGACGGTGTCCTGGTGACAGTGACCTTTAAATGGTGGAGTTCAGGATCCTGAGAGGAAAGATTGAGGCAAATAGCAGGATCACAGTCTTGGAATTCAGGAGAGCTGACTTCGGCCTGTTTAGGAGCCTACTTTAAAGAATGCCATGGATTACAGTCCTGGAGAGAAGAAGGATCTAGAAAGTTTGGATGATTTTTCAGGAATGACTGGCTCCAGTCTCAAGAATGATCCATTCTGATTTGCAGGAAACAGGCAAGTGTGTCAGGATGAACAAGATTCTCCTGAAAAAACTCAAATATAAAATGTAAAAATGACATGCAGTCAGTTGACCTAGGAGGAATCCAAAAGCAACTGAGTGAAAAAATGAAATTAGGGGAGCCAAAGCCTGCACAGAGTTGAATCTGGCAAATGGTGTGAGAGGGAATGAGGAGGACTTCTACTAAAGGAAAACTAGGGAAAATGTGGGTCTGGTACTGCATGTGATGCCCTGATGACAAAGAATATTGGGAACACCAAGGTACTTGATGCCTTCTTCGCCTTGGTCTTTACTGGGAAAATCTGCCTTCATGAGTTCCAGTCCCCAGAGACCACTGGGAAAGCCTTGAGCAAGGAAAACTTATCTTTGGTGGAAGAGGCTCAGGTTAGGGAACATACACTAGCAGATGGGACCTGATGGAAATGCACCCATGAGTACTGAGGGAGCTGGCTTGTATCATGGTGTTACATTTGGTGGCCTTTGAAGAGTCATGGAGTTTGAAATGATGTTCCTGTGAGCTCCCATTTTCAAGAAGGGCAAGCAGGAGCATCCGGCAAACTACAGGCCGGTCCCCTTCGCCTTGATCCCTGGGAAAGACAGCAAATGCTCCTGGAAGCCGTTTCTAAACACAGCAAAGAAAAAAAGATACAAAGTGGGTGGGGGTGACTGTTAGATGGACTGTCCAGGGAGGGAGTCTGTAGCATCTCCATCCTTAGAGTTACTCAAAATCCAGACTCAACCCTGAGCAGCCTGCTCTCTTTGACCCTTCTAAGCCAGAGGGGTTGGGCTAGAACATCTCCAGATGTCCCTTCCTACCATTACAGTTCTGTGATTCTGTGTTTTAAATAGTCAAATAGTTGAAGGACCTGATCTGCTCATGGCCATTTTGAGCACACAGAATGATCTCCAGTCATTGAGCAGGATTTTTATAGTTCAATTTGTTCTGTTCAAAATTGAATATGCTGAATTTTATTTCTCTTGAATAATTTGTGCTATCCTGGATAGAAAGCTGATAAATTTGGTTTCTTCACAGATCTAGAAAAGTTCGCCAGTTATTATTCCAAATGTAGTTTGACTTCTTTCACTATTTTTAACAGCTCTTGTACTTAATTTCTGAGCTCAAGAGTTGCCATCCTCTATAAAGGCTGTACTAACAGTCTACAGTTTCAGTTTCTTGAAATAATTCTGAAAAGTTCCTACTTTGCATTTGAGCATTATAATACATTTACTCCTATAAATGTAAAAAAAATAATATTTTGAGGTTTTTCAGCATGAATAAAGATAGCAGTAAATACTGTCACAGAGTACTTCTCATTCTTAAAGTGCTCTAAATTTGTTGTCTAATTAATATTCACAATACTCTTGGGAGGTCCGTGTATTTAATTATCCTCATTTTATAAGCTCTGGGAATATGAAACAGTGGCACATGGGACCCAACAAGCCTTTGCTTTTTTTTGCATTTCTGCCCCAGTACCAAAAAATTGATTTCCTGCGTGACGCATCCAAAAGTGTGCAAGGGGAAAGAAAAATGACCTTGAACTATTAGCATCTAGCCTGCTCCCAAGCAGAAAGCTGTTTTCAGTCATGAACTTCCTTGCTTTCACTCCATGACACCAACACCAATGAAATTTGACTTGGAGAAGAAACAAATTGAACTTAACTTCATTGTCCCCTTTCTCTTGGAAGTTGTTGCAAGATTTACTTTTTTTTATGGTCTGTTTTATATAAGCTTTGCTCATGAACATGTTTCAGTGAGTGACAAATGCATAGACCAAAATAACATTTTAAAAGATATTTTGTAAAAAAATTAGAGCCTGACATTTCAGTAGCATTTCCATTGTGTGTCCTTTCCCAATCAATCATTTTTTTACAGAGAAAGGAAAAAGCAGGGTAAGCACTCACTTTTCTCAGATTTTTTTTTTTTTTTTAAGGTTGATTAACTGTGCTAGAATGATGGGAGGAATAAACTGCAACTCTTCTGAAAAAGTATGCCATAAATTGAGGGCAAAGGTAGTTGAACTACTTGGCTCCCACATGGCAGTTGTGTACTTAATTATTTCATAAGCATCCTTATTTAAAAAGTAGGAGAGCTCCATATAGTGATCCTTGATGATTCATTCAACTTTCTAATGCAGGAAAGGAAATATTTCACAAGTGTTAATAGAAATATAGATGGAGTAGTTAAATTGACTTGGTTTGTCCCGTGTAGTGAAGTGAGTCCCTGTCTTGTCATCTTTTGTATTTTGAGAAAACACAGGTATTCAAATTTTTCTTCCTCTATTTCTGTAGAAAATCTCCTGACAATGGAGGAGCTAAGTGGCTGCTTTGTGGTCAGATATTCTCCACTTGCGAGAAGGAAGCAAATAAATTGTTGTTCACTAGGAATTGTTGCTTGATTCTATCAAACAATTTATAGTTGCTGGCTTTGAACAAGTAAGTTTAGTGGCATGTGACCACGATTCCCCCAGACTTCATGGTGTTGTGTTGCTTCAATGCCTTTCAAGGCTGGGAGATATTCTTGCACAGTAGCCCACATGCCAGTGGTCACCTATGAAAGTGCTCACTGATACTGTGACAAAAATACAAATTTTCTGGGGGAAAATTAGGCTATGTTGGAAAGCCTGTATTATGTGAGTGGTAACTCCAGAAGTCTTTGTCTCTCACTTTCTGACAAGTGCTGTTATTCTCAAGTGGTTTCTTGAATAAACCTGACCTATCAAATGCTATTTTATTTTACGTCTTTATGTCTGTGAATTAGCTACTAATGGACTTACACTTGTTGTTGGTGATAAATTATATTATATAAGTTATATTTAGAGTAATGCCATCAAGTTCAAGGCTCGAGTCGCACTTTAAAGCAGAACTGTCTCTTGTCTTTAGTCATATGCACACTAAAAGTTGTTGTGAATAATATCCATGTCCTCCAATTTATTTCTGCAGTCTTCCAAGATGGTTTTAGGCAATCACTATTATTAAAACAACAGTCTATAACTAAGATTTAAATTTTAGTTTTGCTTTAGCATTTTAGCTGTTCTTTCCTGTGTAATTGAATAGATTTGGTCCACAACACTTGTGTGCTCTGTAACTTCTATTTGGAAAATAATACCTTTAGAGTTATCTTAATGAAAGTCTTGCTGGGAAATGTGAGCTTTTTTGAGCCAAAGTGACAATGAGGAAGAGGCAGAGAAGACAGTAACCCAGGCATATAACACATTCTTCTAGCCTCAACTAGGGCACCAACTGGAACAGTTGTCATTGACAACTGAGATGGGTGCTCTTGTTGGTTGTTCAGCTGTGGGTCTGCTTTACAGTTCATGTGAAGAACTAAACATTCCCAGAGTTGTTTCCTGTCAGTCTCTTGCCTGGTAGTTAGGATGCTTCCTTGAACACTGAGCCTCTACTCGATCAGGTAAAGCAGGGATTTACAGCATGGCTGGCCCACATCCTGAATGAGTGTGGCAGCAGTGAGCAAGTCAAGCCCTCTTTTCTGAAAGGAGGAGTTGGCTGTTTTGGTTTTTGTTTTATTTTCCCCCTTCATTGTTTCATTGTTCTGACACAAATCTGTTTTTCTGACACACTTGATTTCAGATGAATCCTAAGCAATGGGATTTTTTTTATCTGCAGGATGGAAAACCTCTTTTGTTCCCATGTTCTGTTTGTTATTTCATTTTCATTCAAGCAGAGGGCCTTGTGAATTGTGTGTAGGAAAATTTTGTCGTTGAAGCATTGCATGCTTCTGTTTTAGAACTGAGCAAATTCATTGTGCTGATGACAGCCATACCTATGTGCTAATACAAATATTGATGTGCAGATAGGGGTCACGGCTGGGTGTACTGACACAGACTAAACTTCATCCTATCTCCCTTTTTTAGATGTCATTATTAGAAAAAAAAAGTAAGGGGGAAAAGATCAGTAGAACACTAGCAAGAGAGTATTTATAGTGGGCTGAGTCAATTTTATAATGTTTATATATATATGAATTATTATAATGTAATTGAATTGATACTGTAGTTTAATACATAGAGTAAGTTATTGAGGATTAAAGACATTAAAGAAATAAATCATAAAGGGCGAAAATGATAAATCATCCCAAAATGATAAAAAATCCCACCAATACTCCTTCCCCGCACAAACTGAATTCTATACCTATCAAGAGTGCTCATAAATGTCAGAGGTAGTACTGTTTTAAACCATCTGGCTCTTCACAGTAGTTATGAGGTCTTCTAGCTTTAAATAAAATATTGATTCATGCAAATGACAATATAACAGACTTTGACATCCCAAAATATCCCTTCACACCCTGCTTCAGCCTCCTCCCTCTCTTTTCTCCCCTTCCTTCATTGACTTATCTGCAGTAAAATACCAAACCACTACATCTTGCCATCCCCTTTGGGCTAAAATTTCTGTTTTGACTTGTGAGCAGACAGAGACAGTAAAACTAATAAAGTAGCACTGGCACTCTGTATCCCAGCATGAATTTGAGCTCATGATCAGCCTGAGAGCTGGTATGTTGTTGAGGTTGTTGTAAGTAAATTTTGAGCAGGTCCTCTTGGGACAAGGAGGGAATTAAGCTGGTCTGTGAAACTATACAGACAGAGATGTAAGTAAAGAGCTGAAGGCACCAACGATCTAGGAATGTTTATGCAGGTAAAATATGTAGTATCTTCAATTCTAGTTGCACATTATCCTTTAGGGACTGACTTTGAGAGTGATGATTTTGAAAAATGCTGTGTTGCCATTTTGAAAAATGCTTCTGCCTTGCATTGGAGAGAACGAAGTCAACACTGAGGACCTTTGGAAAGGAAAAAGAAATGAAAGTAGCAGAAGGAGCTTACTGGGTTATCAAGCCTACTATTTTCAGATAGTGCCAATACCTGTGTTGTAGATCTCATAAATTAAACTGTTTCAAAAGGAACTGTTTCTAGATTCTCTCCTTATATATACAAGTCCAATCACAAATGTTATGACTCTCATGATCTGAAGCTATTATGAATTCCAGACAGAATGTGTCCATGGGAATTATTATCATTGTTCTATTGTTTTAAACAGTTTTCTCCCTCTAGCTCTGGCATTTACTGTTGAGATGACATGGTATCTGAATGTCAGTTGCCCACCAAAACCGCTCTATCACTCTCCATCCTCAGCTGGACAAGAGAAAGAAAATATATTGAAGGATTTTGAGTTAAAGAAGGGGAGAGAGTGCTCATTGATTTCCATTGTGGGCAGAATACACTTGACTTTGGGAAATCAGTTCAATTTGTTACCAATCAAATCAGAGTACGATAATGACAAAAAAAGAAAACGAAATCCTAAATTACCTTCCCCCTGTACTTCCTTCTGTGCTTAACTTTATTCCTGATTTTATCTACCTTTTCCCCCTCAGTGGCACAGGGAGACAGGGAATAGGGTTGAGGTCCATTCATCACATGTTGTTCCTACTGTTCCTTTCTCCTCAGGGGGAGGACTCCTCACATTCTTCCCCTGCTCCAGCATGGGTCCCTCCCATGGAAGACAGTTCTTTGTGAACTTCTCCAATGTGAATCCTTCCCATGGGCTGCAGTTCTTCATGAACTGCTCCAGCATGCGTCCCTTCCACAGGGTGCAGTCCTTCAGGAGCAAAGTGCTGCAGCATGGGTTTCCTGTGGGCTCACAAGTCCTGCCAGCAAACCTGCTCTACTATGGGCTCCTCTCTCAATGGGTCCACAGGCCCTGCCAGGAGCCTACCACAGCACAGGCTTCCTGCTGGGTCACACCTGCTCCATTGTGGGGTCTTCCATGGCCTGCAGGAAGCTATTTGCTCCATTGTTAATCTCCATCGGCTGCAGGGGCACAGCTGCTTCACCATGGTCTGCACCATAGGATGCAAAAGATATCCACTCCAGGGGTGGAGCGCTTCCTCCTCCTTGTCCTTCTTCACTGACCTTGCTGCCTGTATAGTTGCTGCTCTCACATTATCACTTCCCTCTCCAGGTGCAATTGTGCAGGGTTTTTTTCTCCCCTTCCTAAATATGTTATCCCAGTGGTGCTACTGCCACCACTGATGAACTTGGCCTTCTCACAGAAGCCACCCCTGTGGCCCCCTCGTTACCCAAACTTGTCACAGAAACCAAATCATTTTGCTAAGCTACAAAAGCAAATCCTTCTATTTGACTTTCATGAGTGACTTTTTAATTTTTCTCCTTCAAGTTGTTTTTTTTTTTCCCCCTATTATTTTTTTATTGTTAAATGGAAAAGCTATACATAACCTTCCAGATAAAGTCCCATCAGGGCCACATATGATGGCTTTTTAATTTTCTCCCTGACAACACCTCTTGCAATGTCCCCTCTGTCTCTCTCATAGCCATGTCACTCGCCTTGAGAGCAAAGGAAAGATTGAGTCTGCCCCAACCCCAGCAGAGCACTCCATATGGCGCTGTGTGGGAAAAACGCTATCTAAACTGGAGGAGAGGGTTGTTAGTACAAATACTTTGGGAATGACTGAAGGAGATAACAAGAAACTGTGTTGAAAGAAGCTATAAGGCTGGAGGGAGGTTATTAGTGGAGTTCCTCGGGGACTGGCTTTGACATTGATCTTATTTATTATTTTCACTAATTACCACAAAGTAGGATATAAACAAGAATGTGCTAATGAAATTTGCTAATGGCTTGAAGCTGGAACTATATAAGAGACCAGGATTGACCTTGAATATTGTTGAATTGGAGATGGAAAAGAATTAGTATTAAAATCATGAGAAGTTGCATGTTTGGAGGAAAAACAACAAGTATTTCTGAGATTTCTCATTCAGTGAAGTGACAAAAAGTTTGAGGAAAACTTAACTGTATAATTTAGTCAGAGGGTGGCCATACGTCTTGTTTAAAGTGTAGAGAGGTCTGATCCTCCCACCACTGGAGGGAGACAAGGACCAATGAGCGCAAGCACTGCTAAATGTCAGAGTATGTGTGAATTCATGTGTAAGAGATAAAAGCAAGTCTGACCCCCGTGAAGGATATTGTCTTGTATAGATCTGTCTGTCTTCAATTGCACCACGTTGAAATGGACAATACAAGACAGTTAAAGGGAGGATGCAAGAGGTGTGTGCAGAGCTGCTGTTTTATTTGGGGCGCATGTGTTGTTTTGAGGTAGTTACTTTAAGGAAAAAAAAAAGAAAAAAAAAAAAGAAATTACAAGCCCAAACCAACTAATTGGGAAATGCAGTTGTCTTGAATCAAAACAGTCCTGAGGATGATGATGGAAGCACCTTATAAGTAGTTGCTCCTAATCTGTGCTTCCTGGAAAACTACAATCAGTTTATTTTAAACACATTTCTTTAAGTCTAGTGGAATTGTTCTGTATTCATTGTTCTGTATTGCTGTTTACAAAATTGGTACTATTGCATTTTGGCTAATAGGCTAATTTCTTTTTACATGTTTTTAATAGAAGATGAACTGCAGAAAGCCAACGAGAGTCCATTAAAGACAAAACACATGTACAGTCATGAACAGAAAGAGATGTTAACAAAGACATCAAAATTAAAGGAGAGGAAATATTTGCAAAGAAAAGAGGATAATCACTTAATCCTGTTCTCTGCTTCAAACCAACATGGAACATTAGACAGTAGCAAGACTGGGAGATTGCAGCTGAAATGATTATTTTCTAAATGTGGGAAAAAACAGTTAAAGGAATAAGAATAGATTAGACAGGTCCTAATGTAATGATTACTCTCACTGTTCTTTTCCATGCTCTTAATCTGGATGTTTGTCTCCACTGCAGAGTGTTGCTCTACAGGCAACACTGACTTTCTAGCCAGCCTGTACAGCACATGGTCACAGACATGTGAATGTCATAGTCTATTTTAAAAGGTAAGATTGGAGGCAATTGCAGCAAATCAAGAAGTTGCTATGCAGTTTTGTAAAGCAACTTTTCCCTCGTTTGCCAGAACATTACTATCTGACTGGAAATGCCCCAGCTGCCTTTTTTTTCCCTTTATTTCTTCCTCAGTTTTTTCTTTTTCTTTTTTTTTTTTTTTCCTGTTATGGTGGTTTCTTTGTGCTACTGTCCTTATTTAAACCAAATTTCTCCTCTTCGTAAAGATCCCGGGGACTTACATGAACGCTTGGCTGTTTTGGTAGAAGTCTCAGTGGTGCTATATCAAGCACGTTCACAGGATTAGGCACCTTTTGATGCAATTTAGCTCTGGTGATACTTAAGCTACTGTTCCACCTGAAGTCTGCAGTTCTTTTACTCCCTCATGAATATGTTAATGAATTATTTCACACTCTTTAAAAAATATATCTTTGCAGTCACAGAGCCAACTTGGCATCTTGGGGTGGTATTTAAATAACTTCATGGAAAATGTATCAGTCTAGTTTTTTTTTTAAAAAAGGATATTGAATAAATTCAGTGTGGCACGAATCTGGCAGCTGCATTGCAAAAAATATGCAGTGCAAGTAAATGATGCATTTTTTTTGTTGTTAAAGTAGTTCAGAAAATATAATTTCAAATGTTATTTTAATTACTACCTTTATTCTGCTGTTTCTAAATAAGCTTTTTACTTGGCAATTTACTACCTGAAAGCTGATATTCTAAATGTTTCCTTGTTTCCTAATGTAAAATTTATCTTTTATGATCACTCTCAAATTCTAATTTTTTTCTGTCAATCAAATTGGTATTTCAGCCTGTTTGTTTCTTTATACCCATAAAGACACAGGTGCATAATATTACTATAATTTTTTTCATGTTGTAACTTTGCTCAGTGTTCTTCATGTATGGACATTGCTGTAGTGATTATCTGTCCTCCACTTTATCTATGATTTGAATTATTTTTATTCTGGGTAATTTCTGGACAGCCTCTCAGACTAATAAGTACTGCATTGTTGTAAAGTTCTTTTAAAACCATATCTTATATATAAATTAGAATATGTTAGTACTGAATGTACTGAGTTACAAGTGTTTTTTGCATTTTTGGTTGCTGCTATTTTTTGTGAACTATTAGAAGCCTCATTAAAAACCTTGACAATAAAAGTCATACAACCTACTTTCCAGATCAAAGTAGTTCAAAGAAATCTAGATATGCATATATATTTTCATTAATATTGTATTTTTACCAAAGCCTGCTCTTGTTATTAGGCATTTCTTTTCAATTGACATCAGTGAGTTTGATAAACAGTTTTGATTTTACAATACTTGTAGCATGCTGGGGCTATTCAGGTAAACAAATACAAATCCATGTTTTGATTTGAGCGTACTTAATTTAAACTCTTTTGACAACTGAACTTCAGGATTGCTTCTTTACTATCAGAATCTGTGGGGGAACAATTCTATCAATTGATACTACAGGATACTGGAGGAATGGCTAGTAGAGAAACCGGTCATTTTGAGAACCTGGTTTTGGAGAACTGCTGTGATTTACCAAGGACTGACTTGGGAGTCTTTGGCAGAACAGGACCCTCAGGTACTGGGATAATGTTCTGACTCCTCTTTCTCTTCAGTCTTTGTGCCGTAAATGCATCCTATCTCTTCCTATCAGCACCTTGATAGTGAGATTTTAACTGATTTCTGTTATTGGAGCCGTTGGTGGCTGTGCAGTATTTTTCAGCTCCACGGAAATATATGATGGGGAAGAGGAATATATTCCCTGTTATTCCAGGTTGCTCATGGCCTCAGTGGACCTGTGGGTAATGGAAGAAAAAGTACTGTTATACAGACAGGTGAAAAGAGTTGAAGTCTAAACTGTAATATTCAAGTGTCAGGAGGAAGTACTTCTCCATCTTCAAAATAAAAAAGATTTGCATAAAAATGATAGCAAGAACTTTTGTCTCTTTCTGTAACAGAAATAATAAGTTTTAGGTCCTAGCCATAAAGTGGATGAGGAGTACTCAAAAGCATCAGTTACTCCTTTCCCTTTGTGCATGCTTGAGGGTGCAAAACATTTGGTGAACTTGAGTGCAAATGCACTCAACGGTTTCAAAACTTCAGAAAAATAATTTATAATGTGCCTTTGCACTGCAGTATACTGTGTTTGGGTCTCTTAATATTTGTCTTTTAGATGCTTGGGACACCAAAGGAAGAGGGCTTAGTATGGCACCAGAGAGTTTGTTGTTGACTTGTGCTAGACCCAGTAAGTCATTTAGAGAGAAGGGATGTGAGACTCAGGTGGTAACTTAAGTGAGGGATTATAGCCGAGCCCTCCAGGGACTTAGAAGTGTTTTTGTTGTGGTTGTAAATGTCATGTGGTAGATGTTCCCTGGTGAATTGTTTATGGTATAGGCTCTTCCTTAGACAGGCTGGTACAGAAATTGGCATTGTGACTTCATGATGTGGATCCCTCATGTCTCTCAGTTATGAATAGTCCTCTGTGGAACACTGTCTTAGAGTGTCTTCAGCACTGAAGGAAAGGGTAAAACACAGATGAAAATTACTCCATGAAATTTTCCTTATATCAATGTTAGGGGTGAAGGCTTTCCTTCTCTTCAAGGTGGGCAATGTTTTAAAACATAGTTAGCAGGTGCACTTGGGTTAATCACGAATGGCTGGTTATTCTAAAGTGTGACAGTCCCCTTCACGTCAGATGCCAAGTTGTTTTCCCCCCATCCATCATTTTCATCCATGGTGTCTTGCCCCAGCTTGTAGGCAAGCCTTGAAGGGGTGTGGGCTTGAGCCTGCAGCCCTAGTCCACCTGTGGAATGAGAATTCTTTGTCAATGCTTGGAACATATTAATTTTAGAAGGAGTTTTGCTTGCATATAGATCACAGGAAAAACGTGATCACCTACAGTTTAAAGAGAACTTAATTTTCAAGTACAATAAGAACTGTAGTCTTAGACTGGGGTATTTATATTTAGATGCTTGGGAAAAAACCCAGAATCTGCATATAGGACATGCTGTTATGTGTTTGCTTGTCTTGCTTTAGTAACAGACCACTTTAATTCTGTTGTTGTTGAGTTGAAAATTGCCACTATGAAAGAGTCGTGAGAGATCTGGATATTTTGGATCTTGGTGAGTGCTACCAGGATTCTTATATATAGTCAAACAAGAGCTCAGCCCATCTATGGCTCAAAACAACAGGTTGTGAGTCAGTCCCAGTCAGATGTTCACTGTGTCGGCGAGGGTTTGTGGCCAAGGGACTGATTTTTGTTTGAATAGTTAACTCTGTATTCTGAGAATGCACAGAGAGACAATGCCTGTGAAAAACAATTTCAAATTTAATTCCTTTGTTTCTAATACTTTATCCTTGCTGAACAGTTACCATAATTGGAATACTTCTGTAGTGTAGTTTAGCTTTTGTAAGCCAAATTGTTGCAGGGAAAGGTATCCTGCTGCGTTGAGATGGAATCTGTTGTATGTGGGAGAGGATGCCAGATATATTGGCCTAGCCTAAAGGGATGGTGAATATTTGCACACTGCCAAAAGTCTTAGTTCATTTTGAGAGTTCCACAGTTCAATAATCAATTGGATTTGCATATCCCATAAGTTCAGGAATTGATTTCCTAAATGGTGATATTCAGGGCATAATGATCATGTCTGCCTGTTATTATATGATCAAATATATTCCATGGAGGGTGAATTATTTAATCTCTGTGGAAACATGGAATTTCCATGATGCATTAGGACTGTAATGGACACTTTTTTTTGCAAAGGAATGAAATTGTTTTGTCTTCTAAACGTATGATCTCTGATGCCTTGAAGGATGCTTGAAGAGGTAGATAATTAGCTACCCCACTGCCTAGAGAAATAGCTTGGAGATTTTTAGAAGCCTTATGCAAATGATTTGGGATATTATACAAAATTAGTTTCAGTTAGGCTCAGATTTATCTAATTTAATTTAATTATTGGGAAAAGTAAATCTTTGACTGAGAAAAAGAAGGAAGGACAAGACAGGGCAAGAAAATACATTGGCATATGGACTGCAACAATTAGATAGTGATGGATTTATAGCTGCCATTCACTTTGTAGATGTTCACCTTTAAGGCATCTGTAATGACTTTCTTTTATAAGACTCTATCAAAATTAATACCCTAGACCACAGGTGAAATAATTACTTAATGGAATTAAACCCTGTTGCTGAATATGGCTGTATCCTATTTTAGCGAACTGTGAACCCAGCTGGTAAATCTACAGCCTCCTGGGAAGCTCAAGTCCCAGCTCATTCTCCATATCTTGCTTGAAGTTTCAGGGCATCTCCAGCACAGAGCGGATGGTTCTCTGACAGGGAAACTCGACAGTTTTACCAGGCCTGCTTTCATATGTGCATGAATTGTGGTGGTGTGTTTTATGCCTGTGTGATGTCTTCAGCAGCCTTTCATTCTCTCTCTTGCTTATGGGTGAATCAAATTTCTTCTTAATCCAGGGAAGATGGTCAGGAGATTAGAGGAACAGGTGGTGCACAGCTGATTGCTGGTGGCTAGCTGTTAGCTGCCTCTTTAATATGCAGGGCCCAGGCAGAGAGCAATAAGGAAAAGGAAACATATTGGAAGCTGCTCAGGCCTTACAGCTTGCCCTGCGGTTTGGTGGCTGAACTGAGAGCAGAGAAACTGTGAGCTGGCAGTTGCATGGCCTGAGGTAGGAGGGAAGGCTGCCAAAGCAGGACCATACAAACAGGGATGACTTTTGTTGCATGGAGAATGATAGGAGGCACACAGCACACTGGAGTGGTGTGTATAAATCAGTGCTATCTATAAAGGAAAAAATACGAAGTGCAGATCACTATTAGGATGATGGACAAGTGGGGTTATCACAGATAGACATCTGATCATTCCATCAGAGCATGTAAGATTTATACCCATTCTTCATGAGCTAAATTTCTGCAACTTCAGTGAGCTCTTGCTCTGTTTCAACATGCAGGATGGTTTTGCAGAGCTATTTGAACAACTTAAACTCTTATTTGACCACTGTAAGAGCAAATTCTTTGAGCAGTCTTGAATATGTGTTTCTGCAAAAAGCTTCTTCAGGCAATGCTAGTTTCATTTACTGCTTTTGGGACATATGCTGAAGTTTACATTTAGGATGTTTCCTCGTGAGCTCTTCATTTGCTTCTTGAGCAGTATTTTGTGGGCAACTTCAAGAATATAATTTGGAGTCTGATTAGCTACAGTAAAAGTTTTTTTCAGTGAAAGTTATTCTGTATTATTTGTCAGTAAAAGAGATGTGATATTTCACAGGATGAATATAGTTTCAGGGAAACTCAAAAGCAGATTGAATTTGCTTAGATAACCATCACAGTTTTAGGAATATATATAGTACATTGTTAAGATACATAAGATACACTGAGAATATAGTATTGAAGATAACAGGCACCATTTGTGATAATTTGTTATATAGCTCTGAACACAGTTGACCTGCAGTTAAATCACTTTTGAAATGTAAGGCTGAAACGTTTTTTGAGAATTCCCCCTGGGGCCTTGCAGCTTGGTGAAAGAAATTTAGGAAGATATACTGTGGGACTGAGAAGTATGGTGTTTTGTTTTGAACACATTGGTATATTCTCAAACATTAATCCTGGAAAAAAAAAGGTTCCTTACAACTGCATATTTGCAAGAAACTGTATTTTACAGCATTTACTAGCTTTTTTTGCATCTTTAGGGTGTTGTATCATTTCATTTATGTATAGCAGTTTCTTGATGAGGGCACTGTTCATTTCAGTTCTGTCACTTGGACAACTAGGCCAAATGAGTCAGCTGGAGAGAACAGCCAGGGAAAAGCAGAAACCTGGTTAGAAGCTAAATGACAGCTTAATAATCTGTTATAAACCAAAACAGAATAACTAGCATCAACACAAGAAGTTAGCCAATCCATTCTGGGGCAGCAGGGCTGTCTTTTTCTGTCCCAAACAGTATTTCACAGTACAGGAAGATTGCTTGTATTCTTGTCCATGCATACTGGATTTCTCTACATTTCTCTGGGATCTATTCTGGAGGTATTGCAAAACTAATAATTTAAAATATCAAAGAGCACCTTAACCTTTTTGTTGTTGTTGTTAAACTTCTAGCTGGAGAAAGATTTTTTAATATTTTGTTTATAGTATTTTTAAATAGATATCTTATTGCTCTTTGCTCACAATAAGCTGTTGAAACTTGAGGCTATAACATTTTCTTTACAAGGAATTAATTTTTCTATTTTAGAACATTTTATTGTTACTGTGATGTTCCTCAGGAATGGCTCAAGGATTCTTTTTAGGAACTGCAGCTCCCCATAATGAATGCTGTTCTTAGCCAAAATCTTTGATGTTGAGCAGAAATTCAAGGTTAGGTCGAACATTGGTGTTACCTTCCTTCGACTTCCATTGGAACATCAGGGATATAGTTTCTAACAATAACCTTCTAAATATGAGGAAGAACTTCTTTACTGTGCAAGTGACCATGCACTGGAACAAATTATCCAGAGAGGTTGTGGAGTCTCCCTCACAGGAGATATTCAGGAACCATCTTGACACAATCCTGTGCCGTGGGCTCCAGGATGGCCCTGTCTGAGCAGAGGGGTTGGACCTGATGACACAACTGTGCTCCCTTCCAGCCTGACCCATTCTGTGATTCTGTGACTTAGGTTTCACACATACTGATCTGACCTCATCTCTGATAATGCCACTCATTTGCCTCAAGTAGCAGTATCTTGATGACAAGGTATTTTGCAATCTCTGGGTATCTATTACCTAACAAGCCACCTTCTCTTTAGTTGTCAGCTATGCAAATGTTCATAAATTCTCCTTTCCAGGTTTTATTCATGTTTGCGGTGTGGTCTTGAAATTGGAAACCAAATGCAAAGCTTGATGTGAAGCCCCTACTTTTTGTTCTGGTAACTCATAATGCTTTATCTTTATAAAACTAACTTAATTGTTAAGGCATGAAAAAATGGTTCCAAAGTAAATGCTTGATATTGCTGGTAAACTTAGACCTGAAAGTGAATCTAGTACTTGGAAGACCTTGGTTGAAGGAAATGGAGAGAAACAAGGCTTTTTTCCCACAATACCATAATTTTTATGATTGACTTATCTCCCAGTTTAGAATGATAAATAATAAACCTCTTTTCAGCAAAGAATGAAAATATTATTCTTGCATGCAGATATACTCTGAAATGCTTTGCTAGTTATGGACAGGCCTCAACATGTGCTTAAACACTAAGAAATTTCTCAGAACTTGTGATAGCAACAGTGCCAGTAAAAATACAGACACAGGAACACATGCTGTTTGGCTCAGAGGCAAGAAGGAAGTAATGTTCTGCAAGCACCCAGAGGGAGAATATTTGGGTTTTTTTCAAAACATAGGAAAACACTGGTTAAAGTCAAATGAGCTGCTAGATAGCAACAAATGGTCCTTTGCAAGCCAGTACTCTTTGCCTTTAAAAAAGCAAAGGAAGGTCTTCTTTAGTTAATATACCCTGACTTTAATAAATACCAAGTGTTCTTTTCCTTCAAGGCACATATTGACTTGCTAACCTTCTTCTAATCTGTCTTAATCTTTGTCAATATTTATCTCTTCATGCAATAAATACCGAGAAGTCAACAGAACCCAACTTCATCTCTATTTTTGAACTTATGCCATTTCTTTGCCCATTTCAGTGAAATTCATATAGAGCTTGAGCAGAAAAATTAAACTTGTTATGTAACTGCTGTTATGCAGTTTATAGTAATAATCTTGAACTGTTTAGACTTCTGGCTGTAAGTAGAACTCACACTTCTATAGAACTAAAATATATTAGATATTTTTCACTCTTTTTAGGTATTTCTTGTCAAGCTGAAGATAGTATTGCTATACTGCTAGCCAATTGAATTCCTTATCAAATTAGGTGTATTATACAACTTAATAATGAGGTTCCTTAGATGGCTGGTTCATGAGATAATCACAAAATATCCTCTGCAAGCATGTACTTCTCTAAAGATTAAATGATTACAAGCATAATTTTTAAAAAGATGATGTTGGCACCTGTTCAGATTACTGCTCTGTTAGGATGCATTCTGCTATACTTGTCTGTTTTGGGAACTCCTGGGCGAAAACTGTGGAACAATGGGAAGGACCTGAGAAACTACTGCTTTTGTTTGTCATTGATTTTTAGTGTCCTGTTTTGTTGCTGAGGTCTCGGGAAGGTGGCCTTTTGTGGAGTCAAAACCCAGCCTAAGCCCCTTGATCCCTAGGCAGGTACTGAATCACGCAGAGCTGAGCTGCAGTGCTGTGCTGAGGACAGTATTTCATGCCTCTTCTGGCACTGAGTACTCTTAAGTCAGATCCCTCTAATGCCTGTTCCCCGTGAAATCTGAATATGTAGAGCTGCTACTGCTGCCTCTTGAGGTTTAGAGGGTGTGGGAGCTGTTGAGATGTGCTGCCTGCACAGAGCTCAGCTCAGATGGTCTTCCCAGATGAACTTCTCTGTCCTCACTGCATCCTTAAACTTAACTAAGCTTCCAAAGGTCTTGTGAAAATTGTGAAAATCTTGTTTATTACAGCATTGTTGCTCAAGGCAAAACATTTACTCCTTGAAAAATGCTTGTTTGATTGCAAACAATTTGGTTTTGAGCTCAGATATAGTATGTGAGCATGAAGAGGAAAGTCCAGTTCAAAAGCACTTCCAGAAATAGAAGTACTGATATAACTTCATGCTGATTTGGGGAAAGTAAAATGTGAGAGGGAGGGGAAACAGTTGAAGCATGTAAGAATGACTACTGGGAAGAAAGAGGAGCTGTGATCTACATTCCATCTGAAATCCCTCAGATATTGTGTGGATGTCTGATATCATACTGTTGGAGTTCATTGTCAGTTCTGAGTCACTCAGAATGTGTCTTTAGTGCTGATTAGCAAACTGCAGCAGACAGGAATTACCAATATTTTAATGATTTTCATGGTATTTAATAGAGCTAGTTGCATATTTTTCCGCTGAATGTTTTTTCACTTCAGAAAATCAAAACATTTCCTGGAAAATTGCCTATTTCATTGAAAATTTTGGGCAACAGATTGTTGGAACACCTTGTTTCCATTTGCGTGTCTTTGTGGCATGAAACGCAAAAGGTTAGATCATGAAAATTGTAGTTTCCTTTCTTCCCAGTTTGAGCCAGGAGGAATTTCCAACTGTACAAATTTTATGTGACCAAGGAATCAAGAGGGAAAATTTGGATTACCTGCAGATGTACAAGAGCCATCATGAGTTTGAGAACTGATTATGTCTTGGCAGAAAACTGCATTGAGATCCAGACCAAATTTGGCTGTATAAGTAGCCCTGTTAATTAGCACTATATCTGGACATTGTTGCATTCCTTGATACTCATTAGTAGGAAATTGTAAAATAAATTATAAAACCCAAAGGGCATTAAATGTCTCTTACCTCAGATACTGAAAACAAGTACTGTAGTAGGAACAGGCCATTCATGCAACTGCTTTCTCTTCCTCTGAAATTTCATGTCTTATTAAAAACCTTCCCTGTAGGATTATTGGGCTGGAATTATACATTAAAATGAAAACACAGTAGTTATTCTCTTGCCTACAAAACAACATGGTTAGCATAACTGTATATTGTTTAGAAAAGTCAATTATACCTCAAATAAGGAGAAGAAAAAAATTTAGCAATGTCATTTGAGACTAAGTCTCTGCTGAAATATGTTGGATAAAAGAGCAGTGATGTAGCTGGGGGTGCACAGTATTTTGGTGTCTGCCTTTGTGAAGATTTGGGACTGATTGAATCAAACCCCCTGTGAGAATGGCAGTCCCATTATATTTGTTGCAGGTTGACTGGTGTAATGTTTTTTTTCTGAGGTTATCAGCATGTTCAATCAAAAAACTAATATGTGCATTATTGCTTTGCTAGGTTTTAAGCCCTTTTCTCATTATAAGTATCGATCTTGATTAAAAGCTGTTCTCCAAATGTTTGGTTCCATTGACATGAAATGATTCTCATCATCTCTTCTACCAGAGGGAAGATATCTTCATTCAGGTTAATTGCTGGTGCCTGATGCTAAATGCAAACACCAGACCACTGCTTGAGGTGAAAATTCAAAACTCAGAGAAAAAAAAAACTTACAAAAGCAAAACTCAGCTGTTAAAAATCTTTTCCTTCTGCATTTACCAGAACAGTGAGTTTTCCTTTGGCATTGAAATACGCCAAAGAAAAATGCATTAAACTGTTTTGAAGACATAAAATTTTCAATTCAGTTTCTTTGTCAGTGAATGTGTATTGTTCCCTCTTTCTACCAGAAGCAGGGGAGGGGAAGATAGTAGCAGACACCAGTGAGTATAGAAATACACAACAATAAAAACACAATAACCCAGTACCAAAAGGAGGAGTGATGTAGAGTCATGTTTAATTTAGACAAAACCAGAAATCCTGCTATTGTTGTCTGAAATATGTGGGTAGACCCTTGTGTCAATGACTGTGATGATGTGCAGAGGCATAAAACTCCAGTCAGAATTTGCAGGAAGATTTAGCCTTTTCCAATAGATAACTTGCTCAAAAATACTTAGAAATGCATACATATGCAAATGTTTTCTCTATCCAGAGCTTTATTTATGATGATGCTTTGTTTACTGTAATTTTGTTGTGATAAAAGGAAACCTCTACTAGGCTCAAGCTATCCTGATGTTTATCTGTCTACACACTGCACCCCACAGTTCTCCAGGCAAGGTTCAAAAAAGCCTAGGAATTGCATACCAGATGGACAGGAGGAAGTTTCTTAAGGTTAGCAGGGATGTGTGACTCAAATTTCCAGTTTTGTTTGGTTTAAAGCGTTCATAAACTTTAGTAAACTGTCCCAATAACAAGTGATCCTTATTAAACATTTGGGCTTTATTCCTTTGCTGAAATGATTTTGGCTCT
Source organism: Dasyornis broadbenti (assembly GCA_013397935.1). Classification (NCBI taxonomy): domain Eukaryota; kingdom Metazoa; phylum Chordata; class Aves; order Passeriformes; family Dasyornithidae; genus Dasyornis; species Dasyornis broadbenti. Next base: position 137,356 of record VZRN01005010.1, on the reverse strand, counting down.
ATTTCTTGCACTTAGATCTTGCTATGTACTTGTTTGCTGGATTGAGATCCTTCCACTGTAGGTTTCTTGCAGGTAGTTAGAAGTCATCCTTAAGTTACTCTTCTCAGTTAAATAAACTCATTATTTTCCTTTTTTTTTT